>JAOEGT010071337.1:0-47693 GCA_025447795.1 Speoplatyrhinus poulsoni
TACACACACACACACACACAGATTATACTATATTGTACAGTCAAAGTTGAGCCATTTTATTAGGAGCTAATTTCATAGAGGCCTACAGTTAAAAAGGTCTAGCCTATTTGCATTATATGTTCATGACACCATCATGTAATGTATTTTATTTATTTACTATTTATTTATTCATGCCTTTTATGTATTTATTGTAGCCTACAGTATATCCTTTTTCAGTAAAAGTTTCATATTGGAACACTAGTCTGTAATACTCATTTCATGCACAGTGACCACAACAGTCTAATGTTGTGGTCTCAGGTTCTACCAGAGAATATCACTGATCTCACTCTTACTGCAATGTGTTGTGTCTGAGTAGCGTTAGCTTTACACTAACCAGAACCACGGGCCTTGGCCAACAGCTCAGCCCAGGTTCTGTTTAGACAGCACCGCTACTGGTGCTGTGGAGAAGGAAGACCCAAGCCAGATCCTAACGCAGGGCTTGTCTGTAGGCCTGCCAGCCTCAGACAGCACGTCATCACCCCTGCCAGCCAACCACAGCTCTGATTATGGCCCTGGCATTGTAATAGCCCCAGGGCCTCGCAACTAGTGTGTGTGTGTGTGTGTTTGTGTGTGTGTGTGTGTATCTGCGTGTATGTGTTAAATCTACACGTCTGTGCATGCATGCATGCACAGTAGACTGCTCCCTTCTAAACTTAGATCACAACGTTCAGTTCACTTTGTGATCCCCTAGATGGGAGCACAAAGAGGCCGGCTCATGCCAGCGCTGTCTAGCGCAGACGCACAGGACAAGCCACAAGAAAGCAGCTCTTCCTGGATACTAAAAACAAACACTGCCATGGGTCAAAAGAGCGCACCAAGTATTCCGCGAGACTAGGACGAGTCAGGAAGCCCCTTGAGGTTGCGTGCCAAGTACAATAGTTTAGGCAAGAGTACAGGGAAGATGTTGTGGAATGTGACCTGGACATGTCATTGTTAATTTACGCCGGCAAGAATCCCAAACTATGTTAAGACACAAAAGAAGGCGATTGCATTTTAATGACTTAGTCACCGGCTAGAATAGATTAGCCATGTGCAATATACTGCAATAAGGAGATATAATAATTGTGTGGGCAACACTGCCGTCTAGTGGCAGTTCTTTAATTTCAAGGTTGATGAATGGGAAAAATGGTTACCATTATAATCAAGGTTCTAACCACCAATTGTAGGCTGCACTGCTGAAAATTGAATGCCAGGTTGTTGTCTCACATAAACAGACCTCAACTGCAGTTACAATAACATCAAGCCATTGATGCATATAAAGGCAATAAAACACAGATTACGCTTCCCTGAGTGCATTCATCAGACAGGTGTAGAAAGGCTTGCTTTGAGATTGAGACCGGCGAGTGTGGGTCGTTAGAAGCCTGATAACAACCCATTCATTAGAATCAGGTGTGTTGGAGCAGCGGCCCTCCAGGACTGAAATTGAATAGCCCTGCTCTATAGCAGTAGTTAGCCAAATATTTAGTCCCGAGAATGAAGTGGTTCACAACTTCTTATAGGTAAACTATAGGTTAGTGGGCTGGCTCCCAGCCAATAGGATATGGGCTTGATTGCCAACATGCCAAGCCTACTGTACCTGTTAGTATCCTATAACAAAATGCCTAAACCCTGCAATCTCCTTGTAATTGCACTCACTGTATGACAATTTCAAGTGTCTGCTAAATTACATAATTGTATGATTAGCTCTTCTTTTTTTCTTTCAACAAAAAAAGCGAACAGCGCACAAACCCACAGGTCCAAATACAAGTCTTGTTAGCTAACTACTGCTATATAGCCTCATATCAAATATATCCTCAGTACAAATGTACAAAACAATTGAGGAAGGAGTGTCCTTGAGCAAGGCAGCTACATGTCCTACATGGAGTCATTCCCTGGCCAGATACAGTGTGGTTGCTCAGGGCCATGCTGAAAGCAAAAGAGCACGCACGCTCTGTTGAATCTTCTCTTCCCTGACGTAAACAATGGAGAGGCTTAGAACTGAGATTGGCCGCTCCTCAGCACAGTCCACTCTTAACAGCCCTATACGCTAGAGCTCTGCGGTTTCATGCACACGCCAGCTCAGAAACAAATGCTGGCAGATGTTGCTCTATTGTGTTTCCTATTGTGCTGTGTCTCCCCCGGGGCTCCCACACAATTCTCCCCCCGCCCCCACTAGCTGACCGCTCCTACACGCCAACAAATGAATTCCACATTTCCTCCCCCTGGAGCTGTCATTGGTCCTCACAGCTGAGGCGAGCCTTTTATAAATGTGGCACAGTGAGACGTGAGATCTCCTGCTGACAGCTGCGTCTGAGTCATCCTGGTGGAGATGGCGTCAGTCAGTCAGTCAGTCAGTCAGTCAGCCCAGCCAGCCGTTCAGTCGGGTGCTCCATCAGTGTGACGTTCTTGTCACACGGTAATAATATCTGCTGATGCCTCAGACCAAGGTTTATGAATGGGAATAGGTTCTGGGTGCATGGAGGTGAACCGCAATTGTATGTGGTGTGAGAGAGCAACCTTGTGTTTGGTTTTGTAACATGTGAAAAGCCCCGTCAACGCCTTGCAGCTAGACATCAAGGATTTGTGTACGAACGCAACAAACTTGAGACTGCAGGGCAAATACCAAGCTTAAAACGACAACGTTAAATTCAGTGTAATTTTGTTGCCACAAATTAGTGTGAGCGGGTACAAGTAACCTCATTCACACAGTTACTTGGATTTGCATCAGATTGGCAGTTTAGCTGCGGTTTAGCTTTTCTACACCAATGGATTAATGGTATGCATGTACATCCACACAAATGCACTGGCTAAGAAAGGGTTTAACATTTTACAGAATACTATACACACTACCACTTTATATTGATTAGTTTACATTTGAAGAGTTAGTGTTTGCTTCTATCGGAGAACATGTCAATTAGACATATTGGCAGTTGTTTTCAAGGGAATCGCGTTTTAAGTCTGTCTATGTCGCCATGCCAAGACTGTAGGGTAGGTAGGGTAGCGGCAATTGGTCCAAATTAGACACAGCTATTATCCACAATCACTACAACAGCAGAACGGTCTTATCGCTCATCAGCACTGATTATTTGTTTTAAAGGAGCTGCGCCTTTTGGGATTATGGGTGTTTTATCCTATGTGTAGGAGAGAATGAGTAATTTACTGTACTCCATGTGTGTGTATTTGGGTACGCACATTCATTGTGTGTGTGTCTCTGCTATGTAAACTGAATGGCCAACAACACATCAAACAAGAGGAAATGGGACGGCCATTATTCGTTTTAATGTCTAGACGTTGTTGCTTACGGAAGGATGAAAATTCTCCCTATTTGTAGTTTGAAAGATGGATTTTAGGGGTGACAGACAAATGCAGAAAGTGAGGGGGAAAATAGAGAGAAGGGTGGATTCTCAACCAAAGTAAACTGTCCAAGCAAACGAGAGAGAGAGAGAGAGAGAGAGAGAGAGAGAGAGAGAAAAATGATAGAGCCGTTAGTTGGAAGCAGCTGTGGATTTGGCTGGCGTTTTGCGTCCCTGCGAGATCTCGTCCGCATGGAAGCTCCATCTCATTGACAGCCATGTTGCAGGTCTGTACGTGATTCACACAATGAATTGTAAAGGGGGCTCCAGGTCCGTACTGTGTAGCACAGTATCCATGCTGCGTCGTTTCTTTGTCCCCTAAACTCTTGCTGCGCCATTCAATCAATCCCGCCTTCAGCAGTCGCTAGCAAATATGCTTTTGCTTTGCAGCACGCTCACACGTGTCTACAGGCATTACCAGAACAAAACACACACATGCAATCTTACACATCACCTAAACAGTGGAATACAGTAAGCCAGTTCCCCACTGGTCTATCCGTTGCCATTGAGAAGCCTGCATAATATAGCCTAGCCTTTCCACCCAAATAATAATAACTCACTAATAACAGCACTACTATGAATGCTGCATACATTATATACCTAGTATGTACTGTATGGGAATTTCTCGCAATTAAAATCTTCTCAGAACAAAACTGATGGGTTTCAGAAGGTGTCATTCCCATATTGGCTAAATAAAGTCATACAATTATTACTAATGATGAGAAATGCAAAGCATTGCTAACACCCTACATGTCTTACACTGACTGTGTCACTACAGCATTAGTATAGTATTAGCCTTGTGCAACATTATCCCAATTCTAATATAATCCTCAGCCACTACACAAGAAACATTTTTTCCCCTTGTGGAGCATTGGTTTGGGAGTTAACAATGTGATGTATATCACACTCTGTCTTGATTTGTCACTTTTTCCTCATCTTGACTTGACTAACACACACAGTAGACCGCTACTAATCCCCAGATGAGATCTACCCCATCATGGATCGTTGAGTCGGGTCTGTCCTCCTTTACGAGGCTGGATCTGAGCTGAGCTGCTTCAGCCTGCACGCTCCCACTGGGCAATGGTGACGGATTAGAGCTAGTTTTCTGTCTTGCAGCGAAACCTCAGAAACAACAACAGCAACTTAGTCATCGCGACTTGTCATAACATCTTGATTTATGTTCTAGCGTGGGACCCACACAAAAGTATCCACACACACACACACACACACAAATGTCTCTCTTCTCTCTCTCACACACACACACACACACCAGTACCACACTGCGCATCAAGAGCACCCTTCGTGTTCTCCATTCCTCATCGGAGCAGGGGCGGAGGGCGGGGGGGTAAAAAACTCCCTGGGTTTTGGAAGCCCCGTCACATCTCTCCCTGAGATGATTTATGAGGCCGAATCACTCACAGCACTCACTTCCTGTCAGTGAAATCTCCAGACGTCCTTCTCTGTTTTATGCTGTCACGTTCCATCTAAACAGCCGGCTGTGGAATTTAGTGAGCAGCTGGATTGGTCTTGTCTGCACATGTGTTTTCACGGCGGGAGGCGTAAAAAAAAAAAAACAAACAAATTAAAAAAAGCCAGAGGACAGAAAATATTCACTTAATTTCTGTCCTTTTGCTTTTTACATTTTATTGAAATGTAATGCTGCGTTATGTTTCATTGCTTAATCGTGTCTCGTCTGTTCACTGACAGTGTCCATTAGGAGAAATAAAGTGAAGGATGCTACGTAACTGTTAATGTTGAATTAGCTAGTTGTACACTGAGCCAGGCTTCTTTAATGAAGACTCTCTCTCTGGTGAAAGACGGAGAGAACGAGAGAGCGAGACATGTAGTATTTCCGTGACTTCAGCACGAATCCCTATTTAAGGATCCGGTTTGGTTTCCCCTTGCAAATGTATACTGCGTAGGTCTCGGAGTAGCGCCACGCTTGGGTGACATTTATTGAACTGTAACAGCCCCTGGGCTTCTAATTGGCTGTTTTGAAGGTGAACCGACCCATGATAGTTCTCTCAGCTGTGTCTACCCGCCCTCCCCCAAAATCCAAAATGGCTGTCTAGCCACAACCCCGCTGTGAATATGATTGGTCTGGTGGTCCTCGCGCAGCTCGGCTGTAAATCCTCTATTTCGTCTTCATTTGCTTTTGGTAGGTTTTGAATTCTCCATTGCCATGGTTTTGTCAGCACACCATTGGGTGTAACAGAATACCATGCTGACCCACATTTAGGTAATTTCCTCCCCATGAGACCAGATACGGTGCAGCGAAGGTGGCCTGGGTTGCCAGATTGGAGCCCTGGGTTGCCAGATTGGGGACCTGGCTAATCTAATTTAAGGGTGAGGGAAAGAGGCCCGAGGGCCGAGCCAGGTTTGGTTCTCGGGTTTCCGCCCCCTTTCCCCTTATTTCTTTTATAACTACGCACCGCAAAATACAATGTGGTAATGTCTGAGGGCCTAATTCTTCCGGACAGGTCCGGGAACAGAGCTCTGTCCCCTCGCTCCAACTTCAGAGGGAGGCAGGGGGAGAGAGGGAAAATGGGGATGGAAGGAGAGAGAGAGAGAGACTGAGGATGATTTATGTCCTGCTGCGCAGACCCAGAAACATATCCAGCCGCTCGGTGAACAGAGTGAAGCAGGCCGTAAAGCACGAGGATACGTCCAGAGCTGGTTCCCTTCTTCGTGAAAACCCCCCAAATGAGCTCAAATCGTCTCCCATGTCAAAGCCAATAGGTTTGTTTTATGTCATCAAGCCCCATTGACGATATTGCTCCCATTATTCGGCGGGAGCGACGACGTCTGTCTTGTCTAAGGGAATGACGAATGAGGCTCTGTCTGTCAGGCGAAGCCGGGGCTTATGGAGCCAATAATAGGGGCGTCAGTGCGGTGCTTTGCCATAGCCGTGCATGGGAGGCCTCATTAAAAAAGGCCCTGCAAATAATACAGCGTAAAAGTTATTGGGGTTACGGCCCTCTTTCTTCGTGCGGTATGGGTGTCTAAGATGTTGCACACATGGATAGATAATGTATAGGCGCACAAGTTGAACACCCTTCGCCCATACTGTATATCTCACCCGCTTTCAAGCCACAATCAGTTTTGCTGTGTCACGCCTCTTTGCATGCGTCCGTTTAAGTGTGTAACTTTTACAAGAGGAAGAGAGATCAGTTTCAAGCCCCTCTAGAGACCCCAGCTCCTTTCCCTCTCTATTAAGTGAGCCTGATGTGGAACCGTAAAGTGATCGCTGAGCAATTTTTTTATACCTTAGAATACATTTAGGGGGATTCTAGCACACTTAAAAACCATACTACGTGATTGATTGTTGTGCGTAGTTATTAGCATAAAGCTTTTTTTTTTTTTTTTATCATATGAAGTCAAAAGTACAATTTAGAGCAGATTTATAGAGCACATTTGAAATAAAATAGGCTTCACCAATAAATACTACGAATGAAAATAAATTAAATTCCTATTTTATTTTACATCTGGGAGGTCACTTGCCCTTCATTTTGGATAAAGGACCCTTGAGGTTTAGGCAATGAAACACCTCAACATTTTAACAAACGTTCCTCAGATTGTTCATTTCAGATTGTTCTTTGTTGTATTTCTTAATGTAAAATGTGGATTCACAATGCATGAGAATCTTATTATTGACAATGACTGAAGATACAGTATATTGAATATTTTATAATTACTTTAAATAATTTTAACTTTAAATTAGACTTTTGTTTAAACTGTTCATTCTGTAGTTTACCTACCTCAATACTGGAATAATAATGGGACTAAATGGTCTTTGTGCATTTTAGGAGGTAGTGTGTTTACGTTTTGGATTCTAATTTTTAATATATATAATTAAAGTTTACAATAAAACCAAATTCAGCCACAATCTGAGAATTCATACCAGCAGTACAAACTGTATTTAGGTTTGCAGAAACATGAAGAATGTTGTTCTTGAGAGATTACTGTATAAAAAGCCAGTGGTAGATGAATACATTTACATTTACAGCATTTGGCAGACCAAATTCTGTCCAAAGTAACTTACATTAGTCAGTAGTTGGACAGGTGTCATGTCAATACCATGTCAATATCAGTAAAAACAAAATAGCGAATTGACTTAATAATAAAGTGCTTATAATAAAGTTATTAATACAAAAGAGCAAAAATGGATTATATATATATATCAGAGAGAAGATAAAATGGCATTTGAAGCAGAAACTTGAGAGGAGTGAGTGCTAAGAGGTAGAGCTCTCACTAGTTGGAGGTACCTATGTGTGGATTGTGAAGAGGTGTGTCTTGAGTCTCTTGCAGAAGATGGGTAATGTTTCAGCAGTCCTAAATGTTGCCGGAAGCTTGTTTCACCATTGTGGTGCCAGGACAGAGAACATATCTCGTAAAGATGGCGTTGCCAGCTGGCCAGCTGAGGTGGTAGAACAAAGTGCTCTTGTTGGGGCCTGAAATTGAACCATTGCTTGGAGGTAGCTCGGGGCACTTCTCTTTACCGCCTTGTAGGCCAAAACAAGTGTCTTGAATTGCTGAAGTGGGGAGCCGATGAAGTTCCCGGAAGATAGGGGCTACATGGGAGAACTTGGGTTGGCGGGCTGCGGCATTAATACTGTGAGCTGCCGATCTGAGGGCTTAATTTATAGTTAACGTCAGAGAATGGATTTAATGTTAAGTGATGGGAATACAAGTGTAATTGTGCTTTAACATTCTGGAGTAAAAGTTCAAACAAAAGCTATTTTATAGTAAATAAAGGGAAAGAACACTCCCACACAATAAGACCAAGTCCAATTTCCGGCCAAACCCTCCATCTCGCCTCTTTTCCGCATTTGACTAATTGAGCTTCTCTGTGATTACAGTCACCAGATGGGCTGGCAAAAGTCACAAAAAACCCCACCAAACCCACAAACTCACAGCTCTGTTTCTCCAAAAGGCCTTTCTTGTGGACAGCTCTGGGAATGTTAGCCATCTTCCCATCAGCACAGGAGGCCACAAATGACTCATTTTTAAGAAAGTGTTTACAATGAAATGTTGGGCTGATGTGGGATAGATTTATTACCTATTTACTCTCGCCGGCTTAGATTGGGGTTTTTGTTGGTCCGATTTTTGATCAGACCACGGAATGTTGCCGGCACATAAACACGCCACACGCAACTTGGAATGCAGCAATGTATGTGTTTGTGTGGGTGTGACATGGAGACTGGGAAGCTGCGGGTTGATTGTGGGATATAATCCGCAGTGTGTTTGTGTGCATTTATACAGTGTGCGTGTTTGTTTGTGCTTGTTCTTTTATGTGCTTGTGTGGGGGCATGCAGGAAGCGCACATGCCTGCATTTTCATGTGTGTGTGTGTGTGTGTTCTCCCACTCAGTGTGGTGTAATTATCCCCCACTAATCAGCACCCTATAAAGGATCAATCAGGTAGAAGATAAACATTGCACGGTGGTATAATACACTCCATTAAGAAAGAAAATGGAACCGTGTGTGGAATTTGATCAGGGCCTGACAATGTTCTGACAGAGTATTTACACCACACACACTCCCACACAACAGCCAGCTTGCTCCCTTTTTTTACAGCTACAAGCTGAGACTCTTTAATCACAAAGCCCAATGAAAGTGTAGGAACTTTGGTGACCATAATTTTCCCACTATAGAAGGATTTCAGCAGGTTATAAAATTAGACTGTGAAAACCGCTTGTGTGTAGACAATACTTTATAAACGTTATACACTGATTTGTCAAATTTCAGAGGAATATTTTAAAATATCAAATCTTTCTACCTCCAGAGTATTTTGTGCTTTTTTTGTATTATTTCCAATTTCGTCATATTTGAAGCCTGGTTAATCATTACCATATCTACTGTACAGTGTAATTTCTTGCGACAAGTTTGATCTCCCCAAGGTGTTACCTTTGTGAGGTTTTGCATTCCCACTCCATCAGACTCATCCCATCCTTATTGTTTCCTGACGAATGAAGAATCACGCTAATGGAGCTGCCACGCCTTGAGGTGCTCCAGAATACTTTCTTTCCTCTTTTCGTCCCTCGCCTCTCTCTACTCCCCTTCACTCTGGTTTGTCTTCCCATCCAGTTGTACACCCACTCCCCTCTGGGGTTGGTTTAGTTTTTACATGCTACACTGATATTTGTACAGATGTTGTTTTGTTTCTGCTGCTGGGTTTGGAAATTAGATAATGTTAAACGTTGGTCAAATTATCGCACAGCTCCCAAGGGTAGAAGGACTTGTTTTTGCAAAATGTAATTGCTGGCAAAATGTATAAACAAACGTACGATTTCATATTTGTATGAATAATCTGAAAGTTTGTCTAAATGATCTACCGACCCTCCAGACTTCTGACCACTCAAGGGGCACCATCCCGTACATAGGCAAGCATTGGGTTACATTACAATACATTACCTGCAGAGTCCACAATTCTGTTGTTCGGTCTTGTGTTGTCCTGGTGTGTTGGTGTGTTTCTATGGGGTCATCATGGGTTGGACGGTATGGTTTCAGCAGGATGTCCCACCTCCTCTTCTTCTACCGCTATAATGAAGCCCCTGGGAGGTTCTGGAAAGCCCTGGAACTGATCGCTGACCATCCTGTCCAAAACCTCCGCCTCCGCTCTAGTCCAGACGATAGCGAAGCAAGCCCTATTTTACACTGTCACCATAGTGACAGCAAACACGACAGGATTGGGTCCTATGGTTTCAACAGATGTCAAGGCATGGGGGAAAGGAATCTGTAGCTTCACAAAAAAGTATAACGCACATATAACGGCAGCGCTTTTTATTTCTTCACAAGGCGCTATACATTTGTGACGTTAAGTCAGATAAAACGAATGCATCGCATGGAGGAAAGACAACTGCCGTCCAGGGGCACACCAAGACATAAAAGGCAGGAAATTGATACTACATAACAACCTATTTAACCTGGTGCCCATAAAGGGAGTACTTCTGCACTCCTTAATATCCTCCCATTGTCCAGGCCATGCGTCATGTCCACAACACCAGCACTGATGGCTGAATACAGTTGCTGGAGTCTCCTAACTGGGAAGAGATGGGATTGTTCTGGACCACAGTAGGGGGGAAATGCTTGGGAACTCTACTTCCCAGCGTGAGAGGAGACAGAAAGCAGAATTACTCCCTGGAGGCACAGCCAATGACCTTGCTGAGTGAAAAATATGCAGAGGTCACGGGGTTCCTATTGGGCAAGATCTAAATGTGACTGACATTGGACAGCTATGACTTCTGACTCTGGAGCTGCCTAGCAGACGTGCTATTCGTAGACCATGGGTAAATGTCATGCAAACATGTCTGAATTTGACTTAATATGATTGGAAATAATAGTCTGTTTGATTCATGCTCGCGTTAAGGTCGACATGACTTTGTTTAGGCTATAGACATATCATGAAACGAGGTTAGCCAAGTTGTTCTTGGTTGCATACTGACCAATCACTTCATGTTCGTCAAGAGAGTATTATCTAGTTGAAATCGTGATGGTGATGTTTGCCTGGTATGCATGGCTACAGACAGCTGCAGCTCCTCCACGGCACGGCACGGTTATACACCTGTGGGCTAACGGCCTTTTCTGCTTACACGCTCTTCTTCAACACCTACCAGAAGAGGTCAGTGTTCTCTTAGGTACCACCACAGCCCGATTGAGGCCTCAAATGTCTACAATTCACTCCCTTGTGTCAGTTTTCAGTGAATCTGTGACGGTGCTGGCTTGGTAGACAGCAATGCAGACTGAATAGAGGCAGCTTCAACTCTGAAAGTAAAATAGTGTTCGGTATTATGCTGTACTGTGACTGCATGTTAATGAATATTGCGAGAAGTATTAGGCTATACTTGTATAACACAAGGTACACACAATGGAAGTCCACAGTTAATGCAGCACATTTAGTTTTGGTGTGGGAGTCATCAGTACATCCTAGATTCATGTTGCTAAAAGGAATCCTTATGAAAACCACACATCAAACACGTGAACAGACTCACCGTGGTGGCGGAGCGTGACAACGCTTTGAGCTCGAACCTTAAGCGCTGCATTTGAATTGAGTGTTAATGAGGCTCAGCAGGTCTGACACTTTGGCTTAGCTTTAGACGGAGCTTTCCACATGCCGGTCCCCCCGTACAGTAACTAGAGGGAATTAACACTTTGGGATTTGTCCAGAAACCCCAGGATCCTACAGAGAGAAGGAAGCCAATAAATCATAAAAGAAAAAACTTAACTCTTAAGAATTATTAGCCTTATTGGAATAGCATGTAAGCCGGCCAATCAGAGCCACACGGTAAAGTGATGCAATATGGCCAAAGTTCTTGAGAAGTCGTTGGACCGGACTCAACTTGTGTGGCGTCCGAAACAGATTGCTTTTTAAAAGGCGAGGTGCAGCATGGGCTGAAGCTTTCAGAATAAAAAAAATAAGAACACTAATGGTCCTTTTCGCAGATTGAGGCATTTAGGGAGGTTTCGACGCCTGGCAGCTTTTCTCCTACGTGGCAATTGATGATGGTGTATGAACGGGGTAAAATGGAGCAGGGTGCTTACAAATTTAGTCTCGGAGGAAACGAGCATAGAGCTGTCGTGTGTAATGTGCGCGGCTGACTTTCTGGAGCTGGGTGCCTTTTGGTTTTGGTGGTTGTACCAAGTCCAGATTTAAATGGAGGTTTTAGTGGGGTGACCCTAGGCTGTTTGAGGTGTGGTCTGCCTTGGTGCAAGGCCCTGCACAGCATCACACACGTCTACCCAGGCTCCAATGCCTTCAAGCTGAGGGGAACCATCACGCTATCCACAAGGCTGCTCCAACCACCTCTATTATAGCTGATGATCTCACTCGAGCTGTCTATGGCTATTAAAGCTGCAGAAAATGGCCACCTTAGAGCACGGCAGTTTTTTAAAGCCTTAATAAGTTTATGCGTTATAAATTATGTGTCAAACACTGGAAAATTATCAATTTAAGACACATTTTTAGTGTAGACCAGGTTTACTTTATAAAAAACTAATAATTTCAATGATTTATTGCATTAATTATTATATATTTATAAAACCAGTGCCTAAATCTTATTTAGTTTGAAAGCTTCATATAATAATATAGTATCATAAAAAATATCTTAGCATTGTAACAAAATATGCAAGGCTTTATTGTCATTTAAACCCATATTTTGAAATAAAGGAATATACTATATAAATAAATAAATAATGTAATGTTATACTGTACTGTTTCCTTGATACATACATTTAATCAGTTAACTCATTCCCACAGAATATAATCAGAATATAATCAATGCGCAGGGTTAAGGAGCAGGAAGTGAGTTAAATAATATCACACATGTTCAAAATATAACCGCTATCTGCCTTCATAATTTCATGCTCTGCTGCTTCACTGCTCGCCATCCTCATATAGTCAAGCTGTGAACAGAGTCAACATTTACTGTCTCCCATTGTCATATATCACCGGCGACATCCCTTAATGTGTGTAGCGATGCTACATGCCTGACAACGGCTGTAAATCTGGGGCTGACATTTGAAGTGAGACTTGCTCTAACGCCTGCTTCCCTGTCAGAAACGTCTACGCTGCCTGCAGATGTTTGTGAGAATATCTTCACACTGCTATCATGTCAAAATCAAATCTTTTCACGACATGTAGGACTGTAAATTCTCCAGGAAGCTGATTTACAAAGACATCTGCTGAATTGTAAAATACTGTCAGTTTAAGATATTAGCAGATTACAGCAGTTGTCCAATAATGTTATATAAGGGAAAACATCTTTGAAAATGTTTTTGATGTTGCTCTAGTTGTGAACATTATTTACTATTAAATGAACTAAACAAATCTTATATCTCTCGCTTATCGGCGCTTATCTGGATAAGCGGGAGAAGATGGATCGATGGAATCTTATAAATCTCTAAACATCTAATTGAATGTTTTACAAAAAGGTATTAAATCTGAAATGAATGAAGTATTTTGAACACACAAAGGATGCATTCTTCATTCAGTGACCATTGCCACATATGCTGTAAATTTGGAAATGGTAAGACAGTTTCATTCGTTTCAAAAAGAAATTCATTGATTTATATAATGTCATAAAAATAACATAAATTTGAGCTGATTCCATTTGCCATTAATTTATGAAATGCAAAAAGAAGCTTAGCGCATGAGAACATTTTATTCTCCAATGTCTTATAACTAGTGTTCTAATGCTGGTACAGTATGTGTATAAAATAAAATCAAAGCCCACTTACAATGTAAAAATTATTTCCATATAAAAAGTTATTATAGAAATGTTTTGTAGTGATCAAACAGTATTTTTTAGCAGGGCTACATATTTATTTGAGTAATATTACATTTCCTTGGCTGTAAATGTAATATAAAAGTATAACTTGACAAAGAAACAATGATCAATTATTTCCATATACTGTTTCTTCATTAGAGGACCTACATTCCATTATTAAATACATTATGAAAAAATATAGATATTCTTTGATCTGCATTTAATAGGACCATATCAGAAGAACCAGTTAAGATCTTAATATGTTGGTTCAATATTTACTGTATAATCTAACTAATCACTTTTAGGCGGTGCTATAATTTTTACAGACTTCTGAATCACTGGATGGACATACAAAAGAAAACCGTCAATAATTACAGTTAACAGCCAGAACACAGTTAAGGTACTGTAGTGGGCAGCGTATATTATAACAAATGAGTAGTAGTTCAAAAAGAACCTAATATCAACATCAAAATATCAAAAGAACAATAATATACAATGATGTTTAAACAGCAGTTACTGTAAGTGGCTGGATAATAGCAAATTCACAAAAACATACTGTAAGCCAAAACATTATGGTACATATGTGGTTTTTGTGTGTGAGCGATACTGTTCACTCACACATGTTGATAATTTCCTCTGTGTGTACTTCATGACTGACAGCCATATTAAGCAGCAGGTCTACTGTAGTACTGTATCTCTCTGCTGTAGAGAGGTGAACCATCTTAACCGCAGTGGACATGAAACCTGCCAGAAGACTCCTCTCATGACTCTATGTCAGAGGTGGGGTGGGGGGGGTTAAGAATCACCTTATATCTTAACAGCAGTCACCCCCTCCCCCCATCCACCGCTGAATGTCTTCTATGCTCTCATACCTTTGTCCTCGTCTCTTTCTCACACACACACACCCTACACAGCGGGGGCTATTCCTTCACTGTTTTTGTGGCCGCGGCGCGCACAGGGCAGAGAGTAGGACGCAGTAAGACAGACTCGCCGCGGGGGCATCGCAGCCCAAAGCGCGCCGACAGAGTGGAACCATATGTGCATTAATGCTAGCTCAAGGGCTGAGCCAACATGGAGCTTTCGCTAACCTGCTAATAGCCTTAATTTGTAAGGTAAACACAGGAAGGGGTTGACACTCACTCACCTTTCTGCAGAGTGGCGTGCTCTAGCGTCGCGGACGGTGTCAGCGCTGGGGAGAGCCGCGCATACTGTACAGCAGAGCTGCAGCCTGCCCTTGCCGCCATGCTATCTGTTAAAGTCATTTTCTCTCAAAGAGGAATTAATTTCCTTTCTCAGGCAGGCCCCTGCGTATGTGGCACAGTTTAAGTTGTACATTGAGAAACCCCCCCCCCCCCCTCCCACACACACACACACCACGCCAACCCCCGACCTGTACTGTTGTACTGTACTGCATGTGAGAGCTTTGGCCTCTGCAAAACATGTTGAGAGTTAAGAATATGACTTCAGAAATTGTACATCCATTATTGACATATTAAGGATATGTGAAATGTGAAGGGGTGCCTATTATCTACTGGATTTACTATGTGCATTTCCTTCAACATAGAAAGTAAACTTCCTTTGGTCACACAACCATTAACACATAATAAACATATGTTTTCCATCTAGTCATATTTTGTAGTAGTTTGAATACATTTAATATTTAGTGTATATAAAATGTCTTACTCCTTTTTTGAATTTGGAACTGAATATTTTAAACTAACGTACCTGTTCAACTGCAGACAGAGGATGTGTTTTAAGTCACTTTTTTATAAAAAGCTTCAGCAGATTCATTAGTTTCTTAAAAGCTGTCTTAACTGTTTTATATTTCTACCCTTTTTATATATGAATTGTGGTATTTAGTTACTTTTTTAACATTACAATTTAACAGTCTGTTACTGTGAGCCCATGACATTCTTAGTTTAATTTAGTACAGATAGATATAAATGTATCATATACATATATGTGAATACATCTCTCATAAGTGGAAGGTATTTTAATATGATCCAGTATAATACAAGTATAATGAAAATGTGTGGATTTAATTGCAATCTATAAACACTTGAAATTGATTTGAAGTTTTTCTGTAACTTTAGACATTTCTGCATGCAATATCTAAATATTTAAAATTTTCCAATAATTTGTTTAATTAATAATAAAAAAAAACTTTGTGACGTATCAAATATTGCCCTTGATTTGTCATGGATATTGAACAGAGTGACTGTGAAAGAAAACAACAACATAGCCATTTGATCCACTTGCTAGTATTTAAACATTTGACAAAAGGCAGTGTTGGCCATTTTCTATTATTGTTAATACATTTACGTTTAGATTTGGAATATAGCTCATACTGTATTTCACCAGTTTGCCTAGCATACTTTTTAATAGAAAATAGTAATTAAGCAGATCTTCCAATCAAAGGATCTCTACTGGCGGGCAGCACAAACAGCACTGCAGGACAGTCAAAGACCGGGAAACTTCCCCAACAGTGTCAGCACCGAGAGGGGTCAGTGCTGACAAAGGTAGGGTGACATCCCTGAGTTAACCCTTGACCCCCGTCTCCCCCTATCACATTCCGGCCTCCGCTAAACGCTAGGACTGTTTTCATAGAGGAGGGAGAAGGGGGGAAACAGTGACAACAGTGCCACCGGAGGTCAAGATCCAAGTCCAAAATAAATTGCCTTCTTTCCTGAGGCTCAGCCATTTTAATAGTGCAGATTTATTGTGCTGTGCTTTTTGGAGGACGCTCATGTGTATGTGGTCAGTAGCGCGTATGCAGTTTGTGACCCAGCCTCCAGCTCACGTTACACCCTATTTATAACATCCCCTGCGCTAGCTCCCCTCGTTCTGCAGTTCCTAGCAACCACCTTCTGCTCCCAGCCTCGAGCTCCGCTCCCCTGCTCCCCCTGACATCTGAGAGGCTTTCCGGCAGCTTCTACCCCCGGCTAACTGTTTATCCCGTGCAACCTGGCAACTGGCTGCATGGTCTGGATTACCGCGAGACGCCCCTTTTATACATAACAACACACTAATCTGAACGTGTTTCTGCTGAAAAGGGGGGAAGGAAGCGTTTTTGGTCCCGACTAGGGGAAGAGCCACCTCTCGTTGGATGTTTATTTTGTGATCTTGTTGATCTCTGTTTTTCTGCTCGACTTAACTTTCACCCGGTTCACCTGCCCTTCTCACCTTTTCCGGAGGGCCGTGCGCGCGCACGTGTGTGCGAGAGCGTGAGTGCGCGCGCGCACGTGCGTGTGCACGCCGATGGACCACACGCTGTTCGGCTGCCTGCGCAGCCCCCACGCGCCGGCGTTCAGCCAGTCTCCGCTGGCCCTGCACGGCCGCTCTGACCACATCTCCTACCCAGACCTGGGCCCCTCCTCGGCAGCCGCCGTCTCCTCCGCGTCCCCCTGCATCATCTCCAGCTACCAGGAGGACGGCTTGTTCCCCATTGGGGGGCACCCTCACCACCACCACCCCCACCACCCACACCACCACCACCCCCACCGCGGTCACCCCCAGCACCCACACCACCACCACCAGCAGCAGCAGCAGCAGCACCAGCAGCAGCAGGCCCCATGGCACCTCCAGCAGATGCCGTCGCCGGGCAGCTCGTCTCGCCCCGGCCTCTGCCTGCCGCACCCACGCTCGGTGCAGGACGGAGGGCCGGCGCCTCACGCCGACCTGGGCCTCCCCGGCGGGGCCAGCATGGGCGCCAGAACCCCCAGCATCGGGGGCGGCAGCACCCCCACGGGGGCCTCCTGCGCGCCCGCCGACTTTGGCCGGCAGTCGCTGTCGCCCGCCGAAGCGGAGAAACGGAGCGTCAAGCGGAAAAGTGACAGCTCAGGTAGGAGGAGAGTTTCCCTCGCGAGGATTGACAAAACAAAACAAACTAAAATAAACAACGTTTGGTGGGATTTGGCGTCAAGGCGACGAGTGAGAAATTTTAAATTTCAGCACTTTTCAGAAGTTTAATCTTATCTTTGACCTCAGTAATCTGAATCAAAACAATGTGGAAAGGGCAGCGTAACTATTTTGGAGTCTTTTCCCTTTGTTGGTATAAATCATGTTGCGCAACAGTTTCATAAACATTAGCACATTAATGTCAAGTTCTCCGAAGAAATGTTTTTTAGCAGCCAGGTCTAGACTCTTTGGTCTTAATCTTTCAGCAACTGGTGGGAGTTTTGCACGTTTGACAGGAAAACGGTGGGGAATATTGTCTCAAAATGATGTTGTAGGTGTTGGCTGACATGAAGAAAAGCTTTGCAGTGGGTTGACTCAACAGTGGAGCATAGGCTATGCTCAAAGTATGTGTGGGCATATCACACTGTTGGCATGTTTGCTTTAGACATCACATCTGGTTCATTTCTACACATTTCAGAGGGCAAAAAATGAGGCACACAGTAAAGAATGCATGTCATGGATTGTAAAAGACGGAACCAGCGCCGCGCGTGACACTAAACCCCCGGAAAGATTGAGGCTTTTTTAATGCTACAAGCAGTGGTTTAAGGATTTGTCTCAATCTTGAGTTTTAATTCAATCACTGAAAGCTTTCATAAAACAAAATTAAACTATAAAGGAAAAAAAATATGCAGATAACATTTTTAACTAACATTAAAGCAATAATACTTTTAGAATAATATAAAATAAAGAATAACAAAAATGTGTCTGAAATATTATACTGAATGCTTTTCATAAACCAACATTATCAAATTATCATATAATCTATAAATCAAATATAATATATTTGAAACATACAAAACTGAATTACAGTATCAATTTATATACATAATACAATTTAATAATTACAGTGAAATACTGTAGGCGATGTTTAGATCTCTGTATTAGTAATACATTTATAAAGTTATATAAAGCTGAGAAGTAAATTACTTACTGACAGGTTCCATTTTATGGAACACATGGCTCAATTAAATAAGTACTACATTAATTTATGTAATAATAAAAAATAACTCACACACAGACGCCCACTGTTTTTCAAGATTTTTCAAAATTATAAAACAGAAACCAGAACATAAACAACATAAACCAATCTCCTGATAGAGAAAGTCTAGCGTTTCCACCCCGGTGTTAACCGCGATAATCAATCACACTATGACGAACTGCTGGGGTCATGTCGCGGGAGGTATCGCAGGCAATCCGATATTAGGGGTCGTTATCAGTTTTCCTCAGAAAGTGTGCCTGCTGTTCCCCCCTGGGTCCCTTTGCAATGCAAGCCGTCCACGCACCAGCTTGGGCTAGTGCTCTCTTTAAAAAAGGACCTCTTTGTACATGTAGTATACTGTATCACCTGGTCTTAGCTCTGTGCTCCCAGCACTTGACCACTGACTGACGTTTCCTTATGCAAGTAGATTCACTCAACATGCTAGTCCCAGTTAAAGCTCTCTATAGTTGTCTTGTTGTGCACGCTCATACCCCTTGTGGGTTTGCGTGAGGAGGGGGGTTTTCTGAGACAAATTCCTCTATTTGTGTCAGTTTGTTGAATGTGCGAGATGACATGGAGATGACAGCATTGGTAATTCACTGGTTGATGGAGGTTGTTGGTTGATAAACAATCTGAGCTCTTCTTCCACTGACAAGTTACCATGCGGTAGTAGTCTACTTTGAAGATGCAGGCTCTTATACGCTCTTCATGCCAGTTGGCCATGGAAAATTCTGTCAACTTAGAAAACATCTCTGTTTTTGACAGCCCCATCATTCTTACAGTTTACAACCCATTTACAGAGCCCCGTGGGACATGTTGGCCCCAGGTACACATGTAGTAACTGTACAACAAAAACAAAAATCATCTTAATTATCTGGAAGTGTAATGAGACGAGAAATGCTCTTTGTTAATTGTGTAGATTACTTAATATATCAATGCAAGCAGGCAAACGTATACAGTAGGCTTATATAGGCACTGACCTTATATTCAGAGATAATGTATTTAAAAAGTCAGTACTGATGGTAATAAGACTCCAGTGTATTTATCAAATGCATGCAATTACACAAAATGACAGAGCTTTGTTGAAGCCTGGATGTGTTAGTTTCCTTTGTGTACTATTATTTGTGTCGTAGGCCTCGTGTCAGGTCAAATGCACAGTGGCACTACATTGTATTTTAGTCTCAAATTCAACACAACAGCCTCTATTTCCTGTTCTCCTTCGTCAAATCATTTGGAATCCAACCCGTGGCCCCAAAAAACAAAATTCCCCAGTAACAATAGTTTATCGCATACTCATTACTTGTGCCGTGCAGTTCTCTTCACGATAACACCAATCGTACTGATTACAGAGGCTAGCATACTCTATGACCGAATCAGCTGTCTAAATATCACACGTATGACAGTTCTATGAGATATCCACACCCCGGCCAGCCCAGGACTTTGTGACTTTGTTTCAACATCTGGACTAGAAACTTGAGTAAAAGCCTGTTGAAATGTGACACTAGATATGAAAACAATAACAAAACACTACATCTCCACCCTCCACCGCTAGCTCCAATTTGTTGCGTCTGAATTTTCTTCCACTAAAACCTGGTGGTGATTGTTTCTTAAAGGCGTGCCGCAGGGTGGGCTCATGTCATTAACTTGTTGATGTTTGAGGTGTCTGGTTTCTCAAGGACCTGTTTTAGAGGCCCAGCTGGAGAGTTTGTTCCACTGTAACAGGTTATATTCTAAAGGTTACTAGACTGTGTGAAACAATAAAAGGTGCTTGAAGTCTTATTAAGTTGAGACTGCTTTCAGGATTGTTTGTTTAAAAAAAAAAAAGAAAAAAAATGTTGAGAGTCAATTTTCTGTTTCTCCCGGTTGCTTTGGAATACCTTTGGAATTATCGTGGTTAGGTCAATAGCCTTTAATGCATTTTCATTTTTGTCATCAAATTATTATACTGTAAGATAAAACAGAAGCATAATACAAACATTAAACTGTAAAAACTGAATAATGCATGCTTCCTCCCCGAACAAAAAGTACAGAAAGACAACAAACACTGACAGATATTTTTGAGAGGTGCCCCATTGAACTGAACCCAGTTCATCTGGGAGCCCTAAAATGTTATGCCCTGTCTGGACGCATGTATTTTTCTGCCATTATTCCTTCTTTTTTGTGGAGAGATGAAAGTTATGGCGGGGACCTAATTGCTGTGGTGCAGTGGCTGTGTCGTAAAAGCCTGCCACTCGTTTTAACTCTGAGCCTGCTGGTCTGAACCAGCTGGTTGTGTTATTCTTTTAATTCTTCTTTCACAATGTCTGTGTTTACCACGGAAAGAGAATAAAGCCCTCTGAGAGCATGTCTAAATAAACTCAATGGCGGGCCAAGCACTGAAAGGGCCACTGAAATTACAGGCAACGGACACAGGGTGAAAGGATCTGAACACTGGCAATAGCTCAGTAGCTCAGGCAATCATCGAAGAAATTATTGGCTCCATTTCGCAATTTGAGAGGGTGAAATGTTAAAGTAAATCAAAACAGTTTCTCATCGCATCTCTTGTGACGTGGCCGTATGAATTGTGAGGCTCGTGGATATGGCTCTCTGGAGCTATTTACAGTTTGGCTTGACGTAGGCCTGTTGAATTAACGCACACTACATAACAGGACCGCAGATGGATTAGCATGCAATAACGGCTGTGTTCAAGTGCAACGGGCCACTGAAGCATATCCAACATAGAAACCACAAAGCCTAGCTCGCAATAGGAACATTTTGGAGAGCAAATTAACAATCCTCATTTCCATAAAAATATTGTGGAAAAACAACAAAATACATTTTTGCTTTCGATCAGGAAATGCAGTACAATCTACAGTACAGTACATGCTCTGGGGGTTGTTTTCTTATTTCTTATGTACACATTTAATTTTATTTGCAGATAAAATCGATTTGCGGTGCTAGTGTGTAATCTTTTTTTTTCTTTTAAGTTCTCATTTGTGGCATGATCTGTGTTTGCATACTTTATGCTAGCTGTATTGAATACACATTTGTCCTAAACTATTTCCTCTACGTCATAATTGTCTGCATATAAATTGATTCATATTCAAGGTAATCAGGCAAGACATAGAAAAATAATGAAAGAAAAAAGAAACTGGGGAAATTATTTGGCGCGTTCAATCTGAATTATATTTTTATATTCTTATGTGTTGGTCGTTTGCCATAATAAGGAGCCACTCATAATTTGTTTGAGTAAATAAACTCAGGATATACACATTTCACACATACTGAAGAAATGCTTTGTTCCATATTAAAAACATAAGAGGTTAGAGCAGATTCCATTAAGACTTTAGACAAATTAACTCCATATTGGAAAGCATAAGGCCCAGCTTATTGTGCGAGCACAGCTGCAGGGCTCACACACGTGCAGCTACCCGATCGTTCCTTCCAGCCGCTTCAAGCGTTCATAAACAATGCCTGAACAATAAAATATGATTGGCAGGTTCCATTGTTTCCCTTTTTACCTGGTTCTTTTCCTCCGCTCCCAGACTTGCACCTGCCGCACACCCCTCATTAAATCATTATTTTCTTTGCATATAAATCTCCCCTGGCTGGGACAAACACGTGTGCGGTGTTTTATTTCAGAGTCCCAGGACGGGAATTACAAGTCAGATGTGACCAGCAAACCCAGGAAAGAGAGAACGGCCTTCACCAAGGAACAGATCCGAGAGTTGGAGGCAGAGTTTGCTCACCACAACTACCTGACCAGGCTAAGGCGATACGAGATAGCCGTGAACCTTGACCTCACTGAAAGACAGGTTGGTTCAGAGCTCTTAACATTAATGCTCCAACCTTGTAGCTTTATTTTCATTTAAAAATGACGATACATGGCATGTGATGTACAACGTTAGCAGGTAGCTGTCTAGAACCACACATCAATCTCAGGCCTGGATCTGGATCACTGGGTAATAGCATTAAAACACATCACTTCTTATAGGATGTCTGGGGAGAGCCCTGGCTTCTATCATTGTTTCCAGCGGCCTGTAGAATCTGTCTCCGAAACAAGTCAAGGCACACAACACCACCAAATGAAAAATCAAATCACAGATCACTGACAGATAGTAGCTGATACCACGCTGTGAAGAGGGAACCTTTCACAGAAATGATTTCTCTTGCTGGTGTGTTTTTGTAGCTTACTGTAGGCGCGCGTGCTATTGTGCCCCAGCTGTGCATGTACAGTACGCAGGGACTATCGTGTTCCAGATGTTGCCGTCAGTTCTTCTCAAGCGGGCCACAGTCGAGGCAGGGAGACGGGGGCTGAGGGAAGTGTTGTCCGTATTTCTCTTGATCCCTGTTAGTACAAATTAGTCTCCGAGCGACCGGTGCCTCAACTGCTGTAAAAAAAAAAAAAATAAAAAAAAAAATAAAAATGTCATGCACGTGAAATAAATAACGGCAGACAAATGTTACGGGAAGGAAACAGGCCGTTGTACTCTGGCACCCGTTTGGAGAATGTTAGTTGACACCTTGCCAGCGATGGCTTTAGGTGAGGCACTAGTGTTGGTTCAACCCAAGGAGCATTACAGGGGGGTGTAGGAGGGAGAAGCATATAGGTTTTAGGTTTCCGCTTGTGCTTTTCGGCTTATGCTTCATCCTTGAAAACAGAATACACCGGTTTACCTAGGGGAAGATTGGTATGATTATCATGTTCCTGTTATGATAGTTAATTTCACATTTGCTCCAAGTCTGAAAGGAAATCTAAGGTCCCATACGTCATTGCAGTTTATGGGAAGATAATCTTGCATGTATCACAGCTCACACTAAATTCAATAGTACAGTAACTATAGCCTATGCTAAAAAGAAACACATTAGTTAACTAACATAGTATGAATGAACATTTGTGGATTCAGGTATCTCATTGCAGAGCTCAAATAAGCCCCAAATCACCTAGTATGCATGCACAATAATTACATTTGCAGAAATTATTGCTGTTTTCCCTCAAGCATGTACAACGTAACAGCACCACCCTCAAATACAATTGTCTGTTATGAGCTATTACATACCTGGTGATCGTGTTAATCGACATACAGTAACACATGCATTGCAGCTGTGAGTGAGAGCCTTACAGTAAAAGTGGTTCTGTATCTCAGTATGTAAAACTGTCAGGGTTAGCTGTTTAATTCCCACTGGGCATACCCATGCTAAAAATGTATAACCTTGTGGGCGTATGTAAGGCACATTAAATTAATACAGTCAGCAAATGGCAATGCACAAGAATATCAAGGTCTCCCGCCAATGATTAGAGCTGAGCTGGCTGGCAAACGTTTTACTTCTCAAGCGTGCAACAGATGGCATATTGATTACAGCTCGCTGAGAAGGTGGAGAAAGCCTGCATCATGTCTAATGTGAGAAATATGTTTCTTGTCACTGTGTGTCGTGTACTGGAATAATGGGCTAAGCTCTCCTGTTAGACTGGTTGTCGGTACAATTCTGGTAATTTTACACTGCAGGGAGGACACAACCTGATGATCCACAGAATATCGTGCAGTTTTCTGGAAGTTTCTTTGGTCTGAACTCTGACTCAATAAAGCATCTGTGGACAATGGAGGATACAGTAGCTACTTGCTTAGCTGTTGACATATATTACATGGTCAGACTATACTATGCCTATTTCTTCCCTTCATATAAAATCCAAACTAAGTATACTGTAAACATCCTAAACAGCACAACACATTGTTAAATCGAATCCTGTTTATTTATTTTAACTTCAGGTTATGTTTAAGTTGTGCCACTGTCCACATTCCATCCTGTCATCAAAAAAAAAAAGTACCCCACATCAGGTAGAATATCTGGTGACAGCGCAACAGGAATATTCACCGCTGACGTTTTAGACAAACGTTTGTGCTGTCAACTGACTTCCTGACCATGTGACCTGTGGGCCCCTTTGGAATGACATCCCCCCCAAAAATACACCCACACACGTATGTGAGAGAAGTCAGGAGGAGCCTCAACCCTAACCTAAGACTCGGGGGATGGGGGGGAAGGAAAGGGGGGAACGCTTGGCTTGTCCATGTGTAAACCGTTTTAGGCAACAGCTTAATCATCAGTCTGGGAGACGTAAATACGGAAGAAGTTGTCGAGTCAGGGAAAAGATGTGGACGCCAAGCGACAGATGGAACGGTACATCAACATATTATCGCTGCTGTAGAAATAGCTGCCAACCCTTTACGGTGATCGAATGTTAGGCGAAGCGTTTTGCCCCATCGCTGCGTCCCTCCAGATAACAGGAATGCTCTTTATTCTTCCACGGTTTGATCCTTTATTTTGGTACATTACAAACTCACTGACCTGACCCCCCTTTCCCCCCATACCATTTGTGCTTTTGTATCAGGTGAAGGTGTGGTTCCAGAACAGGAGGATGAAATGGAAGCGGGTGAAGGGAGGCCAGCACGGCACTGTGGCTCGAGAGAAAGAACTAGTCAATGTTAAGAAGGGGACACTGCTGCCGTCTGAGTTTTCCGGCATAGCGGCGCTTCACCACTCCACGGACTCCTTACCCAACGAAGACAGTCACGACAGTGACCAGAGCTCAGAGCACGCCCACTTATGATATGCACAGACAACTGGCCCCGCCTCCTCAGAGTAGGCCTCAGTGCCTCAGGACTGTCCTTAAAAGGGCCACCGTTTGCTGGTTTGCCATCGTCAACAAGAGAGTACAGCGATGCTAAATAAACGTACAAAGGGATGAGATGTGTTACTTAATAAGAAAAGGTAGCCAAAAAAATATATGGTATTTGATGTTTCCGCTGATAAATGTCAAAGCCAAAAGAAAAGTCTGAATACGAAAATGTAATTTCTTGATTTATGAAATTAAATGTGCATTACATTTTGGACTGAAATCATATTTGGTCAAAACCTTGAGGACATTCCATGTTGTTTCCATTATGAAGGAGACAGGCTTAGGCTTTTATTTGCACTGTTGCCTCAATTCATTTCTACTGTATGTAATGTACATTTCAATATTCGTTATTGATCAAATTAAGTTCCGGATAATCTAATTTGCCTCGCTAATATATATATATATATATTCTGTAAATAACGTTCAGTGTTGTTTGAACTTAAAGGTACACACCTCCATTGTGTTACAGTGCCCCAAAGCCCCAGGTCACAGTTTCAAACCACTGATTTCAACCACTATATAGGGTAATTCTCATCACAAATCAAGGATTGTACCTTCAACAGCAGTTTTATACCCACAATAACAACAGTCCTTCAGACAACACTTTTCATCTTAAAGATAATATTTTGTAAAGAAACCTGCAGTTAATTTTCTGAAGAACTCGCAGAACAAATAAATGTCAATCAGTGATACATATATTATTCCTTATGATTGCGTAACTCATCCATGTATTCAATTCAACCACCCATAACCATGTGTCCATATGAAACCAACTTAATATATGTGCATGTCCTGAACCTCAGCTCAGATGAATTAAACATTACAGCGAGTGAGGAAAGCTGGTGGTGGGTGCGCATGCTAAATCCACCTTGTCCTGCGGGCTGGGTCAGGACTTCTGCCAAGTTTTTTGAAGAGAACCCGCAACGGCTCATATTCTGTTACAAAATCCACTGGAAAAATGTTTGAGAACTTGATCTCCTCTTTCAGCACACTGTGATTGTGCATTCTAATTTGCAGAAGAGGTGCTTCACTGAGCTGTCCTTGGTCTACGCAGTTTTCCCTTCCAATGGATACAGTGTATAGATAATATAGCCTATTGTAATATTATCAAGTTCAGCCTCCAAGCCTCCCACATAGAATACAATAATAGTTGACGTGATGATTATGTGGTTTGTCCAGAAAGTTTACTGTAGATGTAAATCCCGAGTTGAAACAACCCTGGAGCTGTTTCAAGCATAGGTGACTATACTGTAGCCTATATGTACAGACTCTCGCGAGAAGAAAACGGGCAAACAAATTATGATAATGTGAGTGTCTACGGTCGGGCACGGTTTTAGTATGGTACTGCATGTCTGCCAGTTGACCGATAGTTGGTTTATACTCATGTTATTAAAAATTAACTGTGTTATCTAGTTCGAACTTCGAATGAAACTGTACTGTCAAGGTCCAGAGGTGCGTCTTCGACACGTTGCTCACTTCACCTTGCACAGCAGTAAGCTCCAGACAGAGGCGCCATGACTCAAGTGGACACTTACACAATATTCAGAGGTGTTCGTACCGTATTTTATATGGTGTCACCTAACGAATCTTCATTTCAGCATGTGGAAGAAGTACCGCAATATATACAGCAGGTGGGTATAGCCGTAACATTTTCTGTAATTAAGTCGGGGATTTTCACTCACATCAGGCTAATGGCAGCCACACTTTTTTGGACACCTATCGCTGTTAAGTTATGCATTATGCAGCGGTCCTCAAAACGTATGCATTTACTGTGACATTTTTGGAATTTGAAATAACCACATTTTTAATTGCATAATTAAAAAAAAATGTATTCCTATGTTTTATATGTAACATTATTTGACAAAATGAACATGGTTTTTCAGTTTAAACGTGCTTTCTTTGCGTAGGCCTATAGTTTACAGTTCAATTCATTTAGGAGGTAACAATTAACCAGGATCAGTCATAATCCTTTACAAAAGAAACTAATTAAAAAGTATTTGCAATTATCCTGAGGGGGATGTAAGCTCCTATCAGGTTCTGATTCAGCAGTTTACATTTTGTGTGGTGTCTTGTCATAATTTGCTAATTTAACCCAACCTATAACTGAACTATTTTGCCAAATCTATTTCCAGATTTATCAGATGCGCGATTATGTGTATAATCACATTTTTCAGACAGCTGATTAAAGTACATTGTTGAATCAGCCATGCATGACCTAAGAAGAAGTTTGTGTAAACAGACATCTGGTCCACAAATGCATATTTAATTCCACATCCGGAATATTTTCATTTGACATTTAAAATAAACATTATTGCATCATCTAGGTTTTCTATTTATTTTTTACTTTGAAAAAATAAAATATATATACACACAGTTTATGTTTCAGAACAAATAAACATTTAGGAAGGGGTCATATCATCCCTATGGAGAAAGGAAAAACATAAAAATCAACAAAACGAGGCCTACTTCCCACCATGAAGTCGCCCAGACCTATATAGTGCAACGGCACAGGCTGGAGACTACTGTAGTACACAAAGTAGTACACTAATCTTAGCGTTGTGCTTGGCAAAGCCAATGGATCAGTTGGTCGTTCTGAATAATTAGATTCTGAGCTGTCATGAGTTCAGAGCCGCAGAGGTAAACGTGTCCGCTAGACAAGGGAGAAAAGAAGTGGAGGTTTGTACAGAATGATAATCTCTCTCTGTCCCCAAGGGTTTGGATGGAGACTGCCTGCCTTCCAAGCTCATTTGTTAGCTGTACATTTCTCTTTTCCCTTGTCGGTTGCCAGATGTTGGAATGTTGCGTGTGATGTAGCCTGTCCCTTGTGGAGCTCAATTGCCTCTGCTTGTATACACTCATGAACACGTGCACACACACGTACACACACACAGTACACCTGCGTGCAAACACACATGCTCGCACACGAACACACATTTAGTGGCTGTCTGCCTGCAGATGTGCTATGTCATGCCCCCACATGCCTTGTGGGTTGGGCTGTGTGTCACGTGCAAGGGTCGCTTGGTCAAGCAGGGCTATTAAGTCACGCTAACCATCTGACACGATGCTTACGCCACATTCGTGACCCTCTTGCCGACCCTAACCCTGGGTAATTTGTTCATTGACGGCACACAACTTGCATGTT
Organism: Speoplatyrhinus poulsoni; assembly: GCA_025447795.1. Lineage (NCBI taxonomy): Eukaryota > Metazoa > Chordata > Actinopteri > Percopsiformes > Amblyopsidae > Speoplatyrhinus > Speoplatyrhinus poulsoni. Next base: position 28,369 of record JAOEGT010071337.1, read on the forward strand.
TCTGGCATCGTTGGCAACAGGGCTCTGTAAGACAAGGTCTGGCAAGCCCCCCGTCAGTTATGACGAGGATCATGCCACCATGCTTTTAGATGGGAGAACATTTTAATTACCCCATGTCACCCTTTTCACTGATTTGTATTTGATGAAAATATTGTATAGCCTGCATATTGTGTGCTGGAAGTTATACAAATTAGATCAAATGCAATTTATGCACTTATCTCTATACAGAAATTGGGGGAAAATAGGCGCATCAGCTCAACATTATCGGAAAGCATAATTGGAGTTGAGAGTACAAAAATAATCACATAACCCTGTGTTTCCTGTTTAACAATGTTTACCCTTGAAAGCAGAATTGTAACCTCAGGGACCATTAACAACACTTTCAGTCTTGTTAAAACAAATGCAATTGCAAACCAACTACTATTAAACTATTAAAGGCGACAGTAAAGCCCACTGTGTACTTTTGTCGAAAACACATTTGGACTATTCATTTAGGCTAGGTGAAACAGCTGATGTCTGACTACTGTTTCACTGTAATATGTGACCACTCCAAAATATGTTTTAATATTTACTGTACCATATGGAGTGGCCTTTGTTTGGGTTGTGTGTTTAGGTAGCTTTGCTCTTTAATATGCCAAAGAACTGAATTAACCAAGGAGTGAATGTGTGTGTGAATACAAAGTTATAAAGTGACACATTATATTAAAACAATATGTTGCCACTGTTTTTTTCCATTCATTAAATATTAACCATTCTGTATACTGGCATTTGCTTATAGTGTCATTGTGGGTATGTGCTACCATATGGCCCTAGCAAATGCTATTCATCTGAGGTATTGTGTGTCTCCAACCTCACAGTGTTAAAATGTTCAGTCTTGTTTCTCGTTTGTGTCAGGCCACTCCTTTCTTCATAGGTCTGATGGTGCTAGAGCTGGTGGTTGGCTGGCTGACGGCGAGAGCTCACGGGGCCATCAGCGATGGGATCACCTCTGTATCAGCAGGCATGGTCTCCAGATTGCCACAGTGAGTATGCAGACAGTATGAGCAGTCTGAACCCTATTGCATTGAAGGGAGAGGTGCTTTTGATTTGATCCAGTTCAAATATCAACAAGCCCATTAGACTGCAATTTCCAATGGGGATGGAGGATCCCCATCAATTAGCATAATATGAGTAGCCAATTGGGAAACTCAGGAATTCTGAGTGAATATGCAAATGTTGGGTAATTCAGACTTGCTGGCAGGCCATGCACTTAGAAGGGTGGAGTGGACACATGCTAACAGGGCTGGTGCTCCGGGTTTAATAGAGTCCCCCAGGTATTGATGTGGACTGCTAATACTCTATGAGGAGTGTGGTTTTCCACATTACTTTAGCATTCTGTGAGCCTAGTAGCAACGGATTTTCAGGCCTGGACAGTGGGGAAACAATAATACACATCTTGCATTATAAATACAAAGACGCATAATATACAACAATGCCTTGCTTGAAAATGTTTCCTCTCAAAGGTTTAAATTAAACGTGAATTAAGACTGCATGGAAAGACAAAAATAAGCTTTGTGATTTTGCTTTTATTCATGTACATACATACATACATACATACATACATACATATAAGTTAAAAAAAAGTTGTATTTGATATATATAAATGAATGAATGAATGAATAAATAAATAAAAGAAATACTAATATTTTTCTGTACAATTAACTTCTGTAAGAGGATGACCATATTGTAAATCTATGTGACACAATATTGGAATAGGTTTGCCAGCCCTGAATATTTGGTCGGCTATGTTGTAAGCCTACCGCTGAGCAGCGCACTTCAACACAGGGTCCATACGTGAAGACATGGTGTAAACTGTTAAGACACACAATGTCAATGGCGGCCTCCTCAGGCGGCTGGTGCGTAGCTGTGAGCTGACTGCCTACGTGTACGTGTGGAGCCACTACCGTCTGGTGGAGCTGCCCTGGGACTCTGCCTGCACCTGGTGGCTGGCCTTCCTGGGAGTGGACTTCTTTTACTATTGGGTCCACCGCCTTGCACACGGTACAGACACACGTTGTGTAGTATTGATTCACAGGAACACTCCTTTTATTTGTGTCCTTTAAAGATACAGTCAGCGATTGTAAGCCGGTACACTTGTCTACTCCCTAGTTAGTTTGCCTGTTCTGTAAGTGTGCTGAAGAAACACGCTCTACTGCCAGCATCCCTTTATTTGCCCTTGCGGTTGAAACCAGTGTTTCAAAACCATGCTTTGAAACGCATGGCAGCAAATATCCCTCACTAAGCTGCACAGACATTATTTGGCTCTCTCATTCCCCCACGGAGCAGAGATGTGCACTGTTCCCTACCCCTCTCCCACAACCATGCTCAACTGTAGCATTGTTGTTCAGAGCACTCCAAATCCCCTGTACCAGCTATTGTGACAAAGACGTCCTAGCCTTCATGCTTCCCCGAGGCAATGTTAAATGGCAACAAAGAAGTGATGATAAATTATTTGGAGATTGTGATTTAGTTGGCATCTCGACAGGGAGGAACCGCGTATCATGGTGTGTTGTATTTTTTTTCTGGAGGTTGCGGAGGAAGCAATTATTTCTAAGTTACATCCAGCTGGTTTTGAACTGCAGATGTGAGAGGTCGTAGTGTTCAGAGAGCTGTGGTCCTACCTATGGGCTTCACAGCCATGAGCTGTAAATACTGCTAGAACACTAGGATCAACCTCCTGGAGCATAAAACACCATACCAGAGACGTCATTTTTACAGTGCTTTAAACCAATTGAACATCTAAAACAACCCAAGGCCAAACCCTCTGCTTGTCTTGATTTTTCTTTGAAGCAGTGGCAGATTTTTGATGCCTGTGACAAGCTGCCACACCGCATAGTCCTATATCAGAAGAGCATACAGTATTTATTTATGTGTTGGATTGAGGCTTATTTTTGTCGGTGGCACATCAAACTGTCTAAATAGTTCTGGTTGAAAGTCTGCTTACCACCGTGTTGATATTGAATCTGGGTAAACAGAAGCTGTGTTTTCAAAGGTTCATTGCCAAGTGTATTCTGTGATGGAAAATGACCCAGAAGACACCAGGCTGTGCCAACTTTGTAGTCATTTCTTGAAGATCGTCCTTTCTTTGGCCACAAAAAACACACCTCCACCGAAGTCAGTTTAGGCAGAAGATGCTTGATCAATGAAGCGCTTCCATGCCAGGAAGCATGAATATAAAACCATCGACTCTGCGATGTTGATTTAAAAATTACGATGACAGTTTAGTTGATATGTCGCTTAATATTCACTAGAAACCGAAGGAGAATTTCTTTATTCTAATGGAGTGTGTCCCCTTCATCTTCGCCAGTGTCTGACAATGCAAAAGAAAGATTACTCCAACATTATATATACAGTACGTGTGTGTGTGTGTGAGCGTTTACTTGGCATGTTCAGTCGGAATTCTTTTATTTTTGAACTGTGGTATGATTTTTATGCCTCAAAAACTTTCCACTTACTTTCATTTCCTCCTCCGGCCTTTGGGTTGTTATTATGGAACATTGTGGGGTCACAGATAATTGTCTGGAGCTGGGCGGCCACAGAGCTCACTAAGGATGTAAGCTTTTCCTCTTGTTACCAACGAGAACGGTCTCTCCGTGACCACAGCGCAGGGCAGGCATGATCCTCACTCCTCACTCTGGTGAAGTGAGGTCATCTCGGTCAACCGAGTTTTGACCTAAGGTACGGCTAATTCCAATGTAAGGTTCGACCGGATCGTTCCACGTGAGGGTACTGTATCTGATAAAAGCATCTACCTATTATGAGTAACACTGAGGAATTGCCGATCACCGGTTTTGCTGACATTATTGTATAGGCTATTCTTTATTGTAAAGAATGCAATTAGATAAACTGGGTTGGTTTTACAAGGCTGTTCAAAGTGTTTGCACATAATGTCAGAAGTGCAGTTTTACAATTTACCAATCAGTCTGCATAGATCATGGGAAAGTACATACATTTTGTAAAGTTGTGTCAAAACATATGAGCAATAAATCTTAATATTGCATAAAAAGTGAAGAAAAAAAAAATGTATGTATTGGAAAACTGCAGAGGAATGTTGAAAGTGACATAGTCCATGGGGAAATATGAACCCTTATTAGCTGCACTGTAAAATATCATATTCATTTGAAACAGTTTTATGGTCTTTTTTTTTTCTCCCTCGTCACTTCTTACTTAAAAGCAAATTCAATTTCCAATTGAATTGGAAAATGCTTCAATATACAGTTTTCTCTGCTGATCCCATTGTTATTGAGAATACATTACTACTTGGCTTTGCTCTAGTGGACAGCTATGGTCTTGGATGTAGCAACATATTGAAGAGCAGCGCTTACAACTGGACTTGGGACTCCCGTTGCTCTTGCAAGAGATACGTAGTATTATAGTAACATTGAGACTTTGTACTTTAAAGCCTCCTTTTTCCCTTATGGGTAATGTACTGTATTACATTATATCCATATGATGCAGTATATAGTGTAAGTCTACATAATACCAGAGCAGAATTAGACGTTTCCCTCTAATTATCATAAACATAACTACTAGCAGGTATCTATAAGTGTGCTTGGGTTTAAACTGAAAGCAAGCTATTGGAAGGGGAAGGCAAACAGTCCCAGTCTACCTGTAAACAGCCATGAACAAAATGCCCTTACATGACATTACCTAGAGGGGTAAATATTTGCATGACCTTTACTCTGAACAGAGGTGGTTAATAACAACTTACTCCATTCCATTTACTTGAGTGACCTTTTGAAAAAAAATAGTACGTCTAAGAGTTTCAACGCGACATGTTTTTTCAACTTTTACTCAAGTATATTTCCATAGATACAGTTGCGACCGATCTCACAACTATTCTTCCGGTATTCAAAGTGGATCACTGGGGCTGACTGGCGCAGCCGAAAAGAGCGCTTCACGAGCAACGTAACCGTAGAAACCCACTACAACAGAACGTCCACTCATGCGGCCAGCAACATCCTCCTGCCTGACTGACACACGCGCACGCACACACACACACACACACACACTGTGATTGCTCTGAGCAGCCTGCATGCAAATCATATATTTCTCAGCATTTCCATTGTGGTCTGAATAAGTTGCTAAATTCTTTGCTAGTCACTTTATAGAAATAAAGTCACAGAGGGTCTGAAAAGTCACGAAAGTTTCCAAGTTGGTACATTTATTTGACTTTACACAGATCTGGGAACTTTTTAAATCCCAAAAATCCAAAAACATAGCGATTCTCTCTTTGTAAACATTGTTGTAGTAAACAAGGGAATGAGAAGTATAGGGCAACTGCCAAATGTCTGCTGACCTACACTTTGCTCCAGATTGACATGGGCAATGGGCATCCATTCTACGTTGAAGCTAGTCTATATATGTTCAAAACGGTTCCATGCTAAACGAGTCTGGAACCAGATGATTTTGGGTTAGCGGGAGGCCGGCTTGGTTCTGATGCGGCACTGTTGTTGACAGCCCTGTTGATTCTGTTTATTCTACCCTCGTATCTCAAGTCCCACTAATAGCAGCTCTGCACTTAAACAGCATCTATATACAGGCAAGCTGTCGCAGCTGAAGCTATTAATCAGCCGGCCTAGTCATCCATACATTGATTATATGTGAGGTAATGCACTTATGTTGTTTCCCCACCGCACCACAGCCTGTCTACATTGTTGTCGTTATGTCTGTATGCGTATAGCTGTCCTTGTAGTTTAGAATCATCTAAATGGCTAGCTAAACCAGCCTATTTAATTTAATACCCTGTCAAACGAAGGGCACTGTACAGGAAAAATTACACATTATGTCGTATAACTGGAGGATGGCATCTCTCTCAAATGTTGTATTTAAATGCGTGCATTGTCGCGTAAGCGAGCAACTTTTCAGCACGTCTCCTTGAACGCACGAAGAAACACGCTAACTGAGATAACATCTGCTTTTCAGAGGCAGAGAATTTTCACCGCAAAAGCGTCTTCCGCTTTCCATCGCGGTTATTATACATTCAACAGAATAGGCAATCACTCTCTCCTTACGCATGTCCCCCGCATGTGTTTGCGTGAAGCTCCTAATCTCCCCTCGACACTCCCATGAATGCATATGCATGAATGGGAAAGGTCGACATGCGATCCTGCTTTCTTGCAGCAGGCGTACTAGCATCTAGGCCATGTGCGCTCTGTTCATACATGCAATCACATGTTCTGCAAGACATTGCGTTTAAAACGGGTGCTAACGTGTTAGTACAAGAGACTTTGAATGTATAGAGCGTCACAATTATGACAAAAATTATCATTACAAGAGATTTGCATTCAGAGAGATTTGTGACATTTGTGTTCCATCTTCTTAGCATCTCACTAATAGTCATTGTGTCTTAAAGCTACAGTGCAATCTTAAACCTTTTAAGATTCTGAAATGTATGGTTGGTAAGTTTATACTTATGGTAAATGAATCAGCATATTTCCTATTCAAGAATGCCTTTCCATTTGCACTTTTTAAATTCTAGTGCTGATGTGAAATTGCGGGAAAAAAGGAATCTCATGGAAACCTAGTGTTAGATATCTTCCAATCTGGTCTTTGACTTGGACCAATTAGAAACCGTCCTAATGCCAGTTTTCCATGAAGTGATTGTCCATAGTAGCAGGTTGGGAGTGCGAGCATGTGTGTACAATATGTCTGTGTTCCAATGTGTTTCTCAGTGAAAATGTGCTATGTAACCTCTGGAATGAGTGCATGCTGTTCATGTGCATTCACCCCAGCAGGACTATCCTTGTAGGCTCACAAGTTCACCGTGTGTGTGTTTGGCTAGTGTGTCCACACCCCCTCCCACCCCACAATCTCTCAGACAGCAGCAGCTGTTAAGAAAAACAGATGTGCTCAGCACTCCTCTGCCCTCCTCTCCTTTCCTCACCACCTCCTCTCTTCTCCTCACCACCTCCTCTCTTCTCCTCATCACCTCCTCTCTTCTCCTCACCCGTGTGTGTCAGAGGAGGTGGGGATGCATGGCTGATATGGATGTTATTGTTTAAAGAGGAGCTTCTCCTGGTTCTGACAGAGCAGAGGCTATCAACCTCCCCCCCCCCACACACACACACACACCTTTCCTCAACACCGGGCGGTGGTGGGCTTCATAAATCTTCACTCCTGACAGAGTTCCTGCCCCGTCGCACAGCTTGTCATTTTTCGGGAGGGGCAAGGCAGGGTAGTGATTGTAAAAGTAGTATAGTAATAGAGGAGTAATAAGTAAATAGTAACTTATTACAATTCCTGAGTAACTTGTCCAACACCGCTTGTAGTAAAACATCAAATTACCTCTCTAGTATCTGGTCTGTAACATCAGTGTCTTCCACGTTGCATAACCACGTTGCATAAAAAGCAGCTAACATGTTGCTAATGCTAGTTATTATCACAACACACAACCATCAAACGAACTGAGAACTATATTTACAGATTTTGAGAAATAGCTCTCGCAAAAATAGCCATATGTATAGCGTGCTGTAGTTGAAAAACTGGGTATGAAATGCTCACAACCGTCTCCCAGTGCAGACGACGTAGGAAGCCTTCTGTGGCTCTGTCCGTGATTGGCTGTATACAGGGCCTACCCCATTGAGAAATCTGCCAATCATTAAATAGAGAAGCCAGGCGGTACAAAAACACATTGAAGAAAGCCAACTGCCCAAATGAACGCTGTAATGTTTTTCCTACAATATGTGAAAAGCTTTCAATGACCGCAATGGATGCCCGGCTTCTGGGGCAGGACCCAAAATGACGTGTTATAGACCTGTTGTCCAATTCAATCCTTTTGCCATTTACACAAAACACACTTGAATATGCCATCCTGTTGAAGCCCGGCAGCAATAGCGGATATACAGTATGGGCAGTGCTTCTGTTGATCTCATCAGAGAGAAGCCTGCTGTGCTGTTCACAAATGCACATACAGTATGTATATGTTAATACATGGTTCGAGAAGTGATGTAGTACAGATGCTTTACACTTTGTAATGATGACATAGTAGAATAGCCCCGTTGTCATGAGTAAGGCACTTTAACACAATTGAATTATCGTATTTTTAATGAAATAGTATGAGAATCCTGGCTTTCATTGTAGTCTTATAGAGCAATCGCCACTGCTCTGCCATGTTGCCTAATGTAGTTACGTAGTTTATCTAGTGAACTAGTTCACTAACCAACATAGCCAACATATATCAGGTTAGAAAGAATAGCAATACACATACTGTAACATAAAGTATATAGAAATTACAATGAAGACAGAGCTCATAAAACTAGATAAACAATTAAAAATATATATATTTTTTTATTATCTCACAACCTCTGAAAATAATTCTGTGACCCCTTGGGCGGTCCCTACCCATACTTTACCTACTAAAACCACTGCAGTAAAGTGCGGTTAGGGGTGGTTATGGATGTATGTGTGCGTGTGTGCATGTCTGCTATGTAAGCGCGCTCACAGACCAAGTGAAGAAAGGCGGCGTGTTGCAGCTTTGATGGACTCGGTGAGGGGCCGGAAGCTGAGGCAGGCGGCTGCCCTCGTGCGCTCCGCGGGCCTCATGGCTCCACCTCCACCCAACGTCAACACTGTTGACAGACGGGGCCATTTCCACCACCGACACACCCGAGCAATGCCCCGGGCAGATTGTTGGGATGAGGTGAGAGTGAATGCAGTGGGGATTGCCACTAATGTGAGCCTCAAATCAAAACACGCAGCACAATGAACGGGCGGCTAAAAGATGTATTGTAGAATAAATATGAATGGCACAGACCAGACCAGGCGAGAACAGAAAATATATGAACTAGCATGTGTTTAGAAGAATAGAATAGTACATTCTGTTAATCCTTAATCTTTTTTCTTTACCCATGACCTCCTTTTTGCTAATCAGTAGTCACACAACCATGAACCCCGTGTTCACATGTTATTATTTGACGGCTGTGATTCAGGTTTTATTGAAAACAACGAATAAGCGTTCCTTTCAATCAATAAGCCAACTATAACCCCTTCAAACAGGGCGAGTGGGTCTAATCACAAATTATTATGAATGAGCTGGCATACGGTTTGTTTGGGATGAAAGCCTGTGTACGGGTGAGTGGGTGGCATGCTATGTGATTAGGAACTGCTGACATTATTGAATATAATGGGCATTTGACTTGAAGCGTCAGGTTTTATACAGACTTTTATCACACACTGTTAAGGAGAGCTCTAAGTGGGCCTGACTGGGGTTAGTGTGTTTGGTTTAGTGTGTGTGACTGAGCCTTGCGGACAGCATGAAGTATAGCAGGAGCGGAGGGGAGTTGGCCGCCTGTCCCACTGAGCACGGGCCTCGGTGTTTAGATTGGCATCGCATCCGAACGCCCTCCAATGCAAACAGTGGAGAGCCCTTCACAGCCCATTACCAGTGTGAATGACAGGGCATTCCACCACTCACAGGGCTGCACATCAAGGGCAGAGCACTCCGTGCCAGGGCTTTGTCACCGACTGTGGTGATTTAGGCAGGTGATTGATATCACTGTAAAACGACTTCATAAGGTCCATATTTGAAAGACTTGTGACGTTAAAAGACATTTTCTAGCATTTAATTTACACTTTTTGTTTTTGTAAACTTTTATCACACATCAATATTTATTATGGAAACTTGAAAATTATTGGCAATTCCCCCTCTGAAATCCGTTTTATGGCGCTTAGAACTATTGTTCACACGTTTATGACATACACCAAGTTATGTAAGCACTGCTCATGCTGGATTTGGAGTGGACATAAACAGTGCCAGTCAAAGTCCCATTCATTTATTCTCGTCCGACGTGACTTGACTGATGTTTAAGTTGTGTGTAACTAATAATTACACAGCATTACTCAAGCACATGTCCTTTGTCCATTGAACACGGTATTCAAGATGGCTGAAAAATGAAGCGCTGACTTTTGAACATACATTTTGATTTGAGGTCACCATTCTATGTCAATTCTACAATATATTATGCTTCACTAACACATTGACTCCACTTCTACATCCGGCTCTCTCTCTCTGAAGGTTTGTTGCATTGACAACTCAGCCCGCAAGCCCACTCTCACTGATTTGCTCAGACAACCACATGACTTTGCTTGTCTAATAGAAAGGCAGAAGTGAGAAGACCTACATGTGTAAAGAAAGAAATGCCAGACAATCTGATTTAATTGTAGTGGACTAGAGCAGGACAATAATATCAGGTGTGGCAAAATGTACTGTAAACGGCATTGCCATCCAAAGTAAAAATACTTAAACTTTTTGCTCTCTTCTGTGACATAATTTGCAACCGGATGTTGTGTAGCTCTCTCCAACAAGTAGCCTAAACTAAAAGCATCGGTTAGCTGGAGAACGAAACGCTAATACGTTTGGTGGAACAACACTAGATACAATACTAAATATTTACATAAAATATTAGAATAATTGAAATGCATTGTGAAGCCAAGCCGAATTGTTGCTGTGAGCGGTGTTCGCCATTTTGTTTGTGTTGTTATTTATGGAGCACTGTTATTTTTGTTTAATAGCCTACTTAGCCAAGCAATGAACCTGGTTTAACCAACCACAACGAATAATTCATGTCACATGACAAGAGCGAAAAACCAGGTGTGTTCAGAATTGTCGAACAGATTTCAGTTTGCTTTGAGTTTGCCGGGAACATAAGCAAATGGTCTGAGGATGTAACTCTCGGTGAACACACGTTCACGCTGGAGGAATGGTGACAGTTTAAATCTAATATTTATGGAGTTTACAGTAAACATTCAAAGCAAACATGTTCACCACAAACGTTCTGTAATTCTGAATGTACCTCTACATCATTCTGCTACTGTACCGGTTCAAGTTTCTACCGCTCTACATAAGAAAACATTGAGATGTACTGTATCACTGCAAACCTGATATAATTACAGTAAATTGACATTTTACCGTTTTCATAATGTTAACAAATTTGGGTTTGCTTTACAAGGCACGCTACTTACCGACGCACTGCAACGATCTTCCAAACATGTACTGTATATGAACTGCGTCACTTTCATTCTAAAATACCATGACGTTTCTGCTCCCTCCTTATCAGAACGTAATTCACAGCCAGCATAATACCGCGACAGTTGTGTCATGCATGCTATAGACAAGTGCTATAGACAAGTGTGTTAGATGCTTGTTTTGATGGCGCAATGTTTTGTAGCGACAGTAGTAGGTTACTATATATTAAAAGGTTCAGTTAAACTACCTCTCTCCCTGCTTCGCTTGTCGACTCCTTTACACTGGATTATTTAGGTCAGCCATTCCACCCTTGTATTTTCTTGTCTGCATGTACATTGTCCATCTTTAAGGTGCCTGTAGCTAAAACGAACAAGGTCATGTGACGACAGTCACATACCTGAACAATGGGCGTATGGGGGACCATACCCTATTACAGCACGGTCGTCCTGGTTCCCCCTTAAACCCCCGTTTGCGACTGGGCCTGCTGGAGGCCAGATGGAAGCGCTGTCCTCAGCATTTCTCTGCTCTTGCTGGGAAAGCAGGCTCTGTGGCATTGGTTCTCACCATTAACAGGGTTTCCCTCCTGAATAGGCCCTGCCAAACTATGCAGCGTCCCGCCGAGCCCAGAGATGAGGCCATGGGCTTGCAGTGCAGCCTAGCGGTTCCTACTTCCTTTCCATGACATAAGCATCAATCTTAGCCCCCTTAGACCTGGACCCAACCGAGCAGGACTCCTTAAGAGGAAAAAAAGACCATAGGTTATTTAGAATTAAACAAAGGCAGATTTTTCCTCTCTGTCAATGGGTGACATTTTATCTCAGTCACGTACCTCCTAGTGTCACAGTCCTGTGAGACAGGACCTATATGTTTTTACATGCATGCAGCCAGGCATTCAGAGCTGATCTCTCTTCGAACACCCATAGCCCTGCAATATGCTTCTGTCGGCATTGTGGAGAGGGCAAATAATGCTTCAGTTCAACCCATTTACCTCCTTTTCACCTCTCTCCCCATATGCAGTGTTTGACGTTGCATTGACACCACAGAAACATTTCCCAGCTGGGAATTGCGGCAGATATTCCCTCACACCGTCTGAAACACGAAAATACCACGGTGAAATTCGTGAGGTGAGGAGAATTGGACAGGAGCTGTATTATTTTTTTTCACGAGGAGCAGATATGAGTTTCCCCAAGGCTCCAGGAATTCCACGTTCGCATGGCGCACTGATTGGAAATGGTGGACCGTGTTCCACCGGGTGAAGGGTGCGAAGGGACGGATTGCGGGTGTGCACGGCTCAGGGACGCACCTTTTTAACCTGACGTTCTCTGTGGCATGTTTGTTCAGGTGTGATGGGGCCCCTTGACCCATAGGGTTTTACGGCTGCTGGTCTCGATAGAATTCACAATTTTATTAAACGGGGAGAGAGGCGTGTGATCGAGACACGGCTTTTCAATGGCTTCTCAAAATATAACGCAGTAATTAAATCCTAGGGAAAGTGTGAATCTATTGCTCTGTGTGCGTGTTTGTGAGGCTGAACTTCAACTACTGCTGAAGCACAAACTCTACAAATCTGCATTTGTGTGTATTTGAGTTAATGTGAGTTGCTCATACATTAAACATTGTAGCCAAAAATGTACAAATTCAGTTTTAATTAAAAAAATGTATTAGCTATTTGCCAAATTGTTTTATTAGCATTCATTATGCAGTCGATAATCCCATCACAATTATCACAATCATCACCATCAAGACTGCGACATTAAACATTAACCGAATTTAATAAGAAACTGTTTTTATTGTAATGTGTACAATGCTATAGATAGCCTGTGTGAGCCTTTGCGGTTCAGCAATATTTGAAGATTTCAAAAAAAAAAAGTGTACTGGAGGTGCCAGAACACCTTTGGCCAGACGGGTGGTCCGGAAACAGCCAGGAGAACTAGTGAAACTTTACAAGCATGTTCCCTTTGGATGTTAAAATGAAGTGTAACACAGATATTAATGTAGCACGTATCACAACACAGCAGAGGAATGTAAACTGGTGCACTGGGACACTGAGCTGTCCGCTACACAGCTGTAGCATAATACTCCCTCAACCGCTATAATAGCATAACACCCCGATTGTAAACAGCCAACTATATTCTCAGATTAAGCTTTTCATCAAGGCTGGCCAGCAGTGTAACCGAAATGGCTTCTTATGGGGATGAAGGTGTCTAGTTACTCATCCGGGGTTGAGTTTTGGTCGATACAGTGTATTACTTCTGGTGTTGATATAAAGAAAGCTGAAAGCCTGAGAGTTAATGACCTGCACATGAACCCTGGACTGCAGGTTAATGTCTGTTCTAGACCAGAGCACTGTAGAGTTAACAGCATAGTGAACTTGGATTTACATGGCTGATTTTAAGTACTGTATGCATATACTAACTGCACTGTCAATGGTCACCAGGACATAAAATATGCATATAGAATCACCAAATAACGCAAAAAAAGGTGACTTTGCTCTATAATAAGGTTTAAAAAGCTTTTTTCCATAAAGGTTATATTTCTACTAAGCAACGATCTGCTTGCTTCAGGCCTGTCGTTTCCATATAATGTCTCTGGTATTTTAGCCTAAAAACTTTTTTTGTTTGGGTATTTCTATGGGGCTTTTCCACTGGCAAATTTGGTTGTATCGAGCCGTGCTGATTTGCGTTTCCATTACCAGTTTAAAGGACCCATTCCATGAAAACAGTGTTTCTAATTGTTTTTGGAATTAGCAATGTAGATGTGACATGGAGAAGTACTGGGCATTTTAAAGTGGACTGTGACTAGCTTCTTGGTCTGTATTGGCCATAGAAGAAAATGAAGCGGATAAACAAGCGAATTAGAAAAGAGTGCGTATGTTACTGCACACAGTTTGATAACGCCCCTATGAGGATATGGCCACCTACATAGTATTCAGCAAAATATACAAGCTAAGGAACGGATGTTGATTGCCAGTACAAAGTTTAATGTTCAACATTTGCACATGACCAAATCTGTAAATGTAGTTTTTGATACAGTAACTGATAGGCTACCATAGCATAAACAACTAGTCTGCAGGACAGGCATATTATCAAGAGTGATGCACTGTGCACATCAATAACTACATTAGATTAATATAGGCTATTGTTCAGAAACTGTAAACGCATTAGAAATAGGCTGCTTAAATAATGTTGTGTTGATTTACTTAACCTAAACATTGCTCATTGATAGAGACACACTCGCGTGTCATACCGAAATTGTATCCCCTGCCGGAAACGGTTGCCGTTTTTGGTAACATGAGTAATAATGCATTTATCTGGGTCAGTTATCGGTCATATCATTTAAAAATGTAACATTATGTCCGTGATAATAACAAAAATAGAATGTGTATTTGTTTAACTTTAACGTTTATTCTTTAACCGAATATCACTTTGCAGCTAGCCACCTATCTATCATAACCCTGTACCGTAGTGGCAAGAACGGTTGCAGTTTCGTGCTATGTAACCCTTCATTCATTCATTAATACATGCTTATGGGTACATGGTTGTTTAGCGGGAAACGATGGCTGCGATGTTGTGCTATAGTATAATTTAACCTTCACTCATGAAATAATGTGCTTAGTAGATACATGGCTAGTTATCAAAACGTACCACCCCTGTTCCTTCACAGGGCTGTGTGTCTAGCTGATGCTGTGTTTATGTGGTTGACACGAACAACAACAAACTACATTCTGCCTCCGTATCCTTTACTGTAGTCTGGACGGCGAGTTGGAATTCATGTGCAATATTAACACTGATGAAAATAAACCATATGTGGTTCAAAACCCTAAAACTTATGTTAAAACGCATTTGAGTACTAGAAGTAAAGCAGTCGTAGCCTCGACACAGATACGTGGAAGTCGGGGCGGGGTGGGCAGTGGCTTGCTAAATTTAAAGCAACTGACTGAAATCTGACAGTTTTTCGTTCAGAGACTTGGAATTATATATAAACTATTATGCAATTATTTCAGATTCATCTGCATTACTTGCATGCCCATGGGCAACACAATGTCAGTTCATTTTCTCCCAGTAATTAATAGTAAGTAACGGCACAAAATCAGACAGTGAATATCCAGCTTTAGTGTGACTTCCTCTGGCGGAAAAAGTCATATAAAATTGATGACACATGATTAAATGTTCTATTTAACACTAACACAATTAGTTAACATTAACACAAAGAGATTTTTAAGGTGGGGGGATGAAACTTTGAGCAAAAGGTCTGAACTTTTAAGATGGTATAATTATGCTTATGTTAAATCATGTAATTTGTGTTAATACTAAAAACTGAAAAAGTATTTTATTTAGTATTTAATAAACCTATGAATACATGTATAACAAAGTCTGTCTCACCTATGACTAAAATGCTGCTCTCCTGCAGCAGAGAAAAAACACCTTTCAAGGCACGCCACCAGTGCCACAAGCTACCTCGTCAGACGGTCCTTGAAGTCGAAGATTGAGATTATGTAGTGCAACCGGCTTGCTTGCAACACTGGTCAACAACACATATCTCTCTATCTGAAATATTCCTCTTCCTAGAACAACCAATGTACAATCCTACATTATGGGAATTGTCAAGCATTTAGGGAAAATGCAGAAATGGTGCACGTATTACATCCTCAAAGATTAGAGTGGTTGAGTCGTATTTTTTCGCATTTCCGAAGCCATAAAAGCAAGAGGAGAGATTCCGAACCTGGCTATTATGTATATACAATATACTGTATATACATTTTTTTTTTTACTTACCTGTTGTGCGATTATGAGATTCAGATCGATGTAAGAGAAATCCTGGCAGGTTAAAATATTGTCTAAATCAAGCCAAGATAATGAAAGTTTTAGGAAGTCATAGCTCAACATTATCTTAAAATAAAACAATGTTTTGACTTACCCGGTTGTGTTAGGACATTGTTAGTCCTGTATCCTACATGTTTGTCATTCACGTGAATTGTCAAGATCGATGGTGCTCATTGCATTGAGACCGGTGGAATAATATTGTGAATAAGCAACTGTAGCTCTCAAAATCATTTTGTAGTTCTTCCTGTCTACTAATATTTCAGAATTGTTATTTGAAAAATGTGCTATTATTTGCTTTGGAATAGCTTTCACTGTTATCGTAAACACCATCAGCCTACATGCCAGGTGCAAATAGCCTACTTTACATGGCAGGCGTAGCAACAGTAACCAAGGGGGGCAGGGCATTGTATAGTGGATTACTTGCAACCTTTATTTATTTATTATTAAACCTTTATTTTTCCAGGAAGAAAAATGTACTCACTGAGATTAAAAATCTCTTTCACAGGAGTGTCCTGATCAAGATGGGCATCAAACAAAAAGATAATCACAAGACATACAGAAATCAAGATTCAACATATGTACCATCCAATGTTACTGAATAACCATAAAATACTATTATAATTAAAAAGAAAAACCCTAAAGTACACAATTTTAAAAACATTTACAAAGGGATAGGTTATCCTGTAATAATTTCAGTTTTGCATCAAACACACTCAGTGGTACAAGGTTCTGCATTTGAAGGTCAACTTGAAGACCATTCCATGCAGTAGAAGCAGCTACTTTAAACTTGCCCCACCCCCCAAAAAAAAAAAAAAAAGTTAGGGGAACGATTGATCTCCCTATGAAGCTGGGGTGATGTAACCCCCCCTTCCCCACCACCACCTTCTGCGCCCCTGAAGTAACAGTATGCTGAGAACGTTTTAAACAATGGCTTGCTAATACATTTGTAAACACTATGCAGTGTGCTGCTGATGTCAAACTGTGACTGGCAAGAGCTTTAGGAAACAAGCATAGCTATCAAGCCTAAGGTGTTACTAAGCTACAGTAGTTAACACTATTTTACCTCAATCATGCTGTAGATCTTTATGCTTGCATTTGCTTTATCTCTGCTTTGGTTTGCACACTGCCCATGGATTAAAATGGAAGCAGATTGAACCCTTCTGCACGTGTGACCTTTAGAAGCAGGTGACTAGGTAGACTGTGGTTTTGCCTGACGTGTTGATGAAGATACTGTAACTAACTGAATGCTAAACATACGTTTAACATGGTTGTGATGAATTAACCATTGTTTCAAAATCAAAATTAGTGCACAAGCTATATGGATATGCTATATGGAGTGTGTTGGGGCAGCTAGCCAAACAGATAATTTTAACAAAGTAAATAGCTGAAGCAATCATGACCCCCTCAAAAAAGATGGTGCTGGTGTGGAGTCAAGCACACCACATTACATAATTCACGACATACATACACGACATTCAACAATTCAACGATTATTTAACGCAAAGGTATGGTAAAACTTAAATCAGTCAGTCTCTCTCTATCTCTCTCTCTCTCTCTCTCTCTCTCTCTCTCTATCTCTCTCTCTCTCTCTCTTAGTCTCTCTCTCTCTCTTACACAAACACACACACACGCAAACACACAGGAATTCTCACAGATGCTGCTTGGTTGTGCAGTACTCTGTTCAGTGAAGTATGTGTGTGTGTGTGTGTGTGTGTGTGCATGTTTTTGTGCTCATGCTTGAGTAACAGTCGCTGGAGGGGCTTAAATGACTGGATGAGTCCAGACAGATCAAGCTCGCTCCTAATTGGCCAGTCATTATCCTGTTAGCGTGTGTGTTTATGTACTTTGTGTGTGCACACGCGCGCACGTATGTGTCATGGAGTACAACGTGTCTATCGGCAAGTTTACCAGATGCTGTGTTGACATGGATATGGTGGCTGGAGGGTGTATGTGTGTATGTATGTGTGTGCGTGTGGTCTAAGAGCAGGGCTAGTGGTGATGTGACTGGAGCAGGCCTGGCAGGCACACTAGGAAAACACTAGAATGGAGCACACGTCCACTGGCACACACACACGCACACACACGCACGCACGCACGCACGCACACACACACACACACACAATACTTAATACATAATAATTGTACTGGCATGGCCACACAAGTCAACAGCCTGCTCTAGACCCAGGCACTCTTAACGTTGTATTTAACTACTGTTGAAGTATCAATAAAAATATGATTTAAAATCACAAAATCATCAGAAAAGCATCTCAAGTCTCACGATAAGCTTTGCTAGATCGAATGAGAGCTTGGCAAAACAAATCTGAAAATTGCTTCTACTTTGTTATGACTACAAAAACGTTCATAACCACAAAAAATGACCATTGGGACCCAACACAGTTCTATTTTCTAGCTAATGAAACATCTACAAGAAAAGAACACATAAAATCACATACTCACACTTTACACATGTTGGGGTGTAGAAATGAGCCCACACCTGCAAACATGCACAACTAATAGACCTTCATTCACACACATACATTCTCTCTTACACACATGCATTATACACGCGCACAAGCCCATGAAGCTAGCACAGAGCCCCCATCTCTTCCCTGACATACACACACACACACACACACACACACACTTTCCTTCTATACTATGCAAGAACACCTTTCCCTCTCTGCTCCCATTTTCACTCTCTAAGACACTGCTCAAGGAAAACTATATTAGCACACACACACATATATTCAGTTCTCTGAGCCTGTCAATACATGAGTGTGCTTATTAGATTTTGTCAGACGCTAGAAAGACAGAGCGATAATGTGGAAGTGAATGAAAGAGAGATATAAAGTGAGGTGATGATGAGAACAATAGATTGAGAGGTGATAATTGGCCATAATTCATATTTAAGAGTAATCAGGCTAGACGTGCCTTTTTCAAGATTACTTGGTGGGAGACCAGCATATGGTCTATCTGACCGGTCTATGTTTCCTAGTAGGGTGCGGGGAGGCTGATTCTGACATGTAAACTCCATGCAGTCTAACACACAAGCATGTCCATGTCAAGGTTTGGCTCAGCTAAACTATGGTAGCTTGTCATGTGCTCTTACTGTAAAGCCTAACCTAACCTTAGTACCGCCCCTAGTGGTATTTGTTTAGGAACTATGCATGAGTACATACGGGAAAGATACTACAGGATCGATTTAGAATTGAGCTCCTCCAACATCCTGTGTCCAACTAGTCATCCTCCAGAACTACAATGCATCATTGCCTATAGATAGTATGGTATGGTCTAGCAGAACCACACACTACCTCTACAAGCATACACTGAAGAAAAGGCATGGCAGTTAGAATAAATAATGCCCTGTCTTATTATACTGTATGCCCAGCGCAAGCTAGAATCAATGTTTGTGCAAGAATGTATGGCGTGAAATCAGTGCCACGAGACGAAGCTCTGTAATAAAGATTTGTGTGCTTGCAAACAATGTTTGTGTACTT
>JAOEGT010071338.1:0-16098 GCA_025447795.1 Speoplatyrhinus poulsoni
CACACACACACACACACACTCACACACACACACACACACACACACACACACACACACACACACACACACACACACACCTACCTACTGTAAGGAGACAGGTAAACACACACACTCACTCAAAATTCTCCATGCACACATCCAAATATATTAATGATCTCTCTCTTTTTCTCTCTCACACACAGGTACAAACTAATCATTGCTGCTGCAAAAATGTGTCAAGAGAAGCTAGGTTATATTGCAGTGGAATTAAACAGGTCTGAGATATTTGTTTTCCCTCCTAAAATTAAACTAAATCTGTCGGAAAAGTTTAACATTTCTTAACTTTTTATGTCTAGCCCAGCCTAAAAGTTAATTTCCTGGTTCCTTCTGTACTTACTGTAGGTCTTCATGTGGTACAGGTGTTAATATTTTCTTTTCTGGATATAAAACATGCCATTGCAGCTGTTTTTGCTTAGCCTTTGTTAAATTCTCTTCACTAATCGTGTGTTCTCTCTCTGTCTCCGTCATTTGGGAGGGCGGGGGAGGGCTAATGGCTCCAGTGGGAATGACACCAAACTGTCTTTGATAAATTGTTTTTAAATCAGAACATAATTTTATTAAGGCTGCAATTTCCACATGGCTCCTAGAGAAAAGCGAGCAGGCTACAATGGGTTTTGCTTACAAACACACACGCGCACACGCACACATACACACATATGCATATGTTTACATGCACAAACATGCACGCACACACACACATAAAGCTTTGAGTCATTTGCTAGCGAGGATCGTCTTACATGACCTGCATCCCCTAGCCTAACAAAGTTACCGCCTCAAAACTACTAAAGTGGTCATTAAGAACACTCTCTCTCTCTCTCTGTACTGTATCTCTCTCTCTTTTAGCATCATCTCCCCCTTTAAAATAAAGTTTCTTGTGTACAATCTCACCTTACAGTTTTCTCATTTGTTCTCTTGCTCTCCTCTGTGACTGTCTGTGTCATTTCCTCTCTCTTTGGGCAGCCTATTCAACCTCTCTTTTCCATCCCATCCCATCCACTGCACGGTTCCAAGGTTCTGTACTTTATCTCTGCAATGGTAAAACCTCAGTAATGACTAAAAATATTTCTTGTACAGTACACACACACACACACACACACACACACTGGATAGAAGAAGATGATGTATTTTGCTGCAATTCAATTTTATAAAATGTTGTGGATTTACACAATGTGTAAAACACACCAGGCAGTGGAGATGTAATAGCTACAGGTTTAGTCTGAGAACAACAAAAGTTATCACCACCAATTTGTGATTCTACAACATCGTTTTCAAGGATACAAACACATTTTTTTCTATTTATTGATTGACTATTTATTTTAATTTCACTTTTCAACAGGGTTAACAACAAATACAAATTGAAACCTCTACACTACAATTGTGCTGACATTCATAACCGCCTAAGTAGGAATTCTATATTTCAATCAATAGCAACACATAATGTACTTTATGCACTTATTCAGTACACCAGTGTTAAGGTTATTAAGGTTACATTTAGCTTTAACACCCCAGTGAATTATTGTGAAGGCCACATTATGTACATTATGTACACGCAAAAACACCAGTTTTGCCTGAGTCGTTCAGATAACCATCAAACATGACAGTTCATTCTTCATTCATCATTAATTTACCCAGACATTATAAATTCAGATTGTTAATAATATGAACATATTAGATGATTTGGCTAATTTAAATAGATGTGGGTAAATATCATAGAGCCCTGACAAAATAAATATTCTTCCCAACAGGTACTCTCCACTAAGTATGCTGTTTTTTTAGATATTACTTCGACCATACGCAAAAAAAAAAAAACAACCAAAAAATGCTTATACTAGAACCACATATACATGATACAGTGTATAATGATGCAGTATAAATCCCGGTTCCAGTGTTAAAAATATGTTTTATTACTTATGAGATCACTCACTTTTGTTTGACATGTACTTTAACTTTACAACTTTGGTCAGGTTGAATTATACCAAAGTATACTCAACAGAAACTGTTTATTTGCTTTATTGTTTTGCAGACATAGAAATGGCATGAAGCCAAAACAGCTGTCTTTTTTGTGAGGGACAAAACTAGAAAATATGTTAGAATTTTGGACAAGACTATTCCAGCAGGTATGAAGACCCCACCCACACCCAGTCAATCTGAAAAATTATATCTTGCCTTGCAAGGAATGGAATATTCTTGGTGTTCTAGTCTGAAATGGAACCTCAGTTATTATTTATTTTTTACCTCATTTCATTTGGTTACAGTAGATAAAACAGTACTGTGGTAAAATAGAAAGTGATCTTGCATGTGTCAGCATGATATCTAGTGATATTCATTCTTTCTCAGACCCTCATGCTTTGTCTACCATTTTCTCTTTGCCTTCCATTTGTGAGAAATAAGAGCCAGGATAGTTGACTCCTGCTGTGTGTGTTGTGTGTTTGTGTGTGTGTGTGTGTGTGTGTGGTTGCATTGTCCAGCCAAATGACCTCTCCCGGGGCATAGCTGCTGTCTTTGTCTTTTGATATGTCATAAAGGTGTTAGTCACACACACACACAGAGATAGCTTTTACATTACACATACAATACATACAATTTAAAACCATATTTGTAGTTGTGTGTGTCCACAGACTTTTGTTTTCAACATTTTCAATAAAAAATATACCCCAGCCAGCAGGGGCCCTGTAGCGACAAACAATTAAATACTATTTGAATTGAAAACTACTCATAATAACAAGCATATTTGTTATATTATTTAAAAGAAACCAATGCTGCACATTATAACATGTATTAACACATTTTCAATTATTTTTAGTTCTATGATATGTTAGGCCTATCAAATAATCTTATAGTGAAATAATTTTTCACTATATTTACACTACTGTAACCGGTTACACGGTGAGTGCAGGCACATTCGCACAGACCAATGATGACACGGGGAAGGTAGATGACACAAGCTTCACCAACATATACTGTATACCCTTCCCATGTCACACAGGTGCTCCATAATGAGTCGCTGTGTGGGAGGACAACGTGTGTTGAGATGTGGGTTGCTGCGGCGACAACTAACTGGAGTGGGGCACACGGCCGGATGTTACAACTACTTCCGGCATACCACACACCCTACGCTTACACATAGCCTACATGTTTTAGTAGGTTTTGCTTTATTAGTCGTGTGTTGGGGTAAAACTTGGTGGAACTATGCTGCAAACTATACATATTTTAAACAACAAATCATAAAGAATATGCCAGTTATCCCACCATACGCTAACACAACAAAACTGATAGAAGATCAAGCTTTGCATACCATTGCTGAGAAGAGGTCTTAACTCCTTTTTAACACAATTAAAGACAGGGTAAATCATTCTCAAGAAGGCTTGCTAATGTCGAGCTCAAATCAAACAAACTCCCACAGAAACTCCGCCCCACACATTGAAACACATTGCGAAGCCAACGGCATTGTTGTTGTGAGCGGTGTTAGCCACTTTGTTCATGTTCTTATTTAGTGAGCCAGGGCTGTGTAGAAGTACACGTTTATTGTTTCAGCAGGCACAGAGAATGTTAAGATACCGGAATGCAAGGAGATATTTGGTGAATTTTACAAAAAAAATATTTAATCAGCTTACAGTGACTGACTATACCTTTACCTGCCCTGTCTTGTCCTATTTGTCCAGCTCCTCTTACACATGGTTTCCCTCCATCCCTCCATCTCTAACTGTAATTTTAATGAATACCAATTAGTGTAATGGAGGGTAGTAATTCCCCAAGACAGACAGACAGACAGACAGACAGACAGACAGACAGAGACACACGCACACACGCAATGTTGTTCTAAACTACTAATCAGTATTCTCTCTAATTAAGATGCTGGCATGTCAGAATGACTGCTCCCCTATAGCCCAAATGAACACAGAATGAGATGGACAGAGGGACAGAGGAAGAATAATGCAGGTGAAGAGAATGAGAGATAGGCCTACAGAGGGAGAAGGAAGGAAAAGAGAAGTGTGCTAAAAGGAAAGAGAAAGGAAGGCTGTACGGCGGTAGCTTACAGTAAATGATAATGGCGGCATAGTTTCTATAATCTACAAATAGTACTAACTCACTGTATTATGTGTTTCTCCCTCTAGTATTGTCGACCCTATCCTGGATATAGACGGCCCTTGATGCAATTTTTGTGTTTCTTCTCACTGGAGAAAACTGCACTGCACAGGTTTCAACAGGCTATTCTGCCTCTAATCAATTACAACATAATTTCTATTGATTTAATTCCCTTTCATATTAAAACAATCATTATTGTTGAGAGATGCATGATTGAAATAAATAGATCCAGGACATTTTTATTTTATTTATTACAGTATTACCTTTTTGTAAAAAATAATTAATAAATTACATAAAAAATACACTTAATGAAGCCGTTACATGTATGTTATTATCACAAGAAAGCAATGTATCGTTTTCTAGTGATAATACATTTTTTATCTTGTTATCGCCAGAACATGGACTCCAAATAAACTGTAAATTCATGGCCCTTTAGAGCTAGTGAACAGCTGTCTTGAGCCAGTAGGCCTACAATAAAGCTCAAAGCCTAAACTGAAACATAATACTGCACTCTATGATTTGCAACACAGGCATAATTAGTAAAACCTGTGATTAGGCATCCACTTTGCACAGTAACTAACTGCAGTAAATAATTTATGCTCACCAAGGATTCAGTCAACGTTACTTCTAACTTATGTAATTTCTACTGGCATATCATGTTTGTTTTTAATTTTACTGCAGACATATCTGATACTGCTAGTCCTAGCAATATCACTCCTTTTTAGAAATACAATTGAATAATTTGTTTATGGCTCTGGTACCATTGAACCAGAGCCATAACAGTGATGGTAACAGTGATGCCACTAGGATCACTGGCCGTCTGGGTAGCGGAGAGTTTCTGGTTAAGTTTATGTTAGTTTTCTTTTTTTATGGATGGATAAACAGCCAAAAAAAGGTATCAATGTGATTTTGTGGAGCAGTTATAAATATGATAAAAGCAAACTGCAGTAGCCACATTCCACACGGTAAAATTCTCATAGGGATGATTCTGTATGTATAAACATTTTGAAACATGAGCAATACAGTGTTATGGCAACATTTTAGAGTGCCGTAGAAATGATAGGATCTATAAGACGCAAGGTCTAATAATAAGAGATATTTTGAAACAGAGTATGCTGCCTTATCTCATGCATACTTGAATACAAGTCAGGAAGTGGCCATACAGTCTGCTGACGTACGGTCCACCTAGGCTAGCATTGACATTTACAGTAAGACAGGTGGCAACACTAAATGTCAGCTCCAGCAGCAAGCTAACCGATGGGAGAATACCTCAGCTCAGCCCTACTAACATGCTGGGGGAGGATTTAGTTGAAGAGTTCTCACTTTCACATTCTCCACCCGGTCTGCCAAGCCTCTTTTTATCCACTCTCACACAGATGCCCCCACAGCCTTTACATAGTTTTCACTCCCTATCTGTCTTTCTATTATCCTGGGTTTTACATCTGCATGATACTCTATTTTATATTACCGATTGCCCTGTGTGTGTGTGTGTGTGTGTGTGTGTGTGTGTGTGGGCGGGTGTGTGCACGCGGTTGTGTGTGTGTGCGTGTGTGTGTAATTACCCAATGAAATTTAATTATCTCTTTTGATTTTGATCCAAATATGCAAATATGTGGACAGTTGGCCAATGATAGATACTGTACTCTGAATAATGTCACTATAAAAGGTGTTAGTGCGGGATTTCATAGATATTAATATTGTTGTAAAATTCAATCTCCATATGCAAGGACATTAAAACAGATTAATTTATCCTAAATATACAGGACCATTTGGAACATAATATAATATGGCATGTTATGAGTCTGTAATTGTTTGTTTTAACCACATACTGTACTGTATAGTTCTTAACATGCATTACATTATTTGACACCTTTGGTAAGCATTCGAGTATAGCATCTTCCTAAGTGGCATTTCCATCCATGCATTCCTACATACATTCCTACACATGAATTCCTACACACACAGGAATGTGAACACTGAGAATGCTTAATGTCAGTAGATTTTTTATTTATTATTAATATTAGTAGCATTCATGTGGACAAATGCTCGTTTTCCAAGATACATGGCCTAGCCCTCTGTCACTTTACTGTAACTGGTCACGTGGGAGCAGGAGACAATTGTAAAGAATCAGTTCAGAAACCAAAACAATGAGTCAGCAAGACAAATCTTGAATATAAACGGAAGAGGACAAAAACCTATAGTAATGTGCTGTTAAATAGAGAAAGAGAAAAAAGAAAAAAACAAACACACAAAGGAACTAACAAACAGGTCAACACGGAATAGCCAAAAGTGTGTTAAAAGCAGTGATAGCAAAGGCTTTCCATATTCAGTCCCTGCAGTCATAAGGGCTGTGTTGCAAGCCCCCCGGGAAACAGAGAACAACACTGAACCAGTTTCACCCCCGATTGTTAAGCAGTTTTATTCAGCAGTAGGTTACTGCTCTCCAGCCATGCATATTGCATGGCTCACAAATACTTCTGTGTATCGTTAGTGTCAGCCATAATATTATATTTTATACGTGTGTGTGTGTGTGTATACTGTATGTGTATAAATGTGCATGTGGGCAGGCCTTAGCATCTGTGAGTACATGCGTGAGAACACATTGTTAATGTCCATCCATTAGTGTAAATGGATGCAAACCTGTGCGTGCGCACACCACTGTGCGCATGCATTCTTCTCTACATCGTAGTAGGGTGGAAGATGGCGTCAAAAGGACGGCATATGATGACACATAATTTCACCCGGAAGCCTTGCGCCATTGGCAACATATTAAAAACCATAAACACATAATAACATTCAATTAAACAGACCGGATGTGTGATGAATTCTGCATAGTGCTCAACTCTCGCACTTGCACTAGCTTGCTGTGTTTTTTAAGTTTATATGTATTTTTCCACGTCCTGCTGCTTTTATATCACAAGAACATGTTCTTAATTACTCTCTGCTCAAGTGTGTATGACATGGCGTTTGTCTGTGTGTTTATTTAAGTGTGTGTTTGAATGTGTTTTTACATACATAGACTTCTCTGAAACATGCAGGTTTGTGTGTGCTTGTGTTTGTCTGATTTGTTTAAGTCAATGTGATAGAAATCCTGAAAATTCAGTCTGTAATTCAGTCTGTCTACACTATACTGTGCTATGATGTTTTTCAATTAATTCTAAATTGTTAACTACAGTTTTTTTGTATGTACTTTATGTTCACATTCAAATGTAACATTAAATATTGAGGTTTATATGTTTGTATTTGACAGTAGGTGTGCATTTCTTTGTTAGTAGCGTGCGCTGGCAGAAGTAAGCGCGTGTGTGAGTGAACAGAGTAACATGCAAAACAACACATAATTTAACAGTTTAAAGACCTAAGTAGAGAGGAAGAGTTTAGAAGGATGCTGATGTTGCTCAGCAACTGATTGGGGCTGGCCAATATCAAGCTGTCAAATTGCCACCACCATCCACACAGAAAGAGGTGCTTTTCCCAAGAGTTCCAGTGATTTACATTCATTAGATGCTCACACCGGCATCAACAAATACACACGGTTCTACAGTATGTATGTAGAATGTTAAGATGTTGTCAAGCTAGTAGCTACATTTACTGCTTAAAGTGTAGATAATAAAAATGCAATAATTATTTGTTTATTGCATTATGTACAGTATACCAAGTCAAGTCAGATGTGCAAAGAGCTATCTTCTCACTACTGTGTCACAGAGCATGTAATAAAGTTGAAGTTTGGTCAGCAAGTCGCTGAGCTTTAGTCTTTCCGTTGCCAGATGCTTCAGTGAGTGTCACCCAGTGCTCATTTAAATTGCATGATGGTCTGTCGCTTTGTAGCTGGCTGTCACTGCCGGTGTGATGCTGCGATTAGTCTCCGTGCTAGGCTATTTTTAGATCATTTAATTAGCTCTCCTCATTAGACCACTTGCTAGGGAAAATAAGATGACACAATGTAATTGAAGGGTGCATACAAATGTGTATGTCCAAATAAATGTTATTTACATTAGAACACATGTTGTCTGTTATAGAGATAAGTGAAACATGTACCTCCCTAAATTATATCAGGTGATAATGTCAACACCAAGACATGGAACAAATTCAACAGCCCTAGGTCCAAACCCACCTCAGTACTTAGATTGAGGAATAGATAGAGCATACAATACACTGTAGTGCTTGTGTAGCACAGGTCAAGATCAATTGACTGGCATCCAACAGTACACAGGACTTGCACCATAAAGGCTCATGACAGTGGAAGTGCCTGGCGGCAAAACACTGGCAGTGACTCTCTATCACACAAACACACACACATTCACACACGCACGCTCGCAAGCTTGCACGCTCACACAATCATCTCTACTCAGATGCTTTTTACTACCATAAAGTCTAGTGAGTTAGACAGCTCTAGGCTATATTTTGTGTCTGTGATATAAAATCTACAGTGGTACAGTTACTTACTGGTAAATCTGAGTGTGTGTGTGTGTGTGTGTGCTTGTGTAAGGGTGTATTTCTTCAATCAGCTTCCTCCCTGTCTATTTCTGCAAGAGCTGAATGCCATATAAGCCCTCTAGCCGGACACATACGGAATGCCAGAGATTTTGGTCTGTTATTACTACTTCACAGAGACAACACGCCCAGCATGGAGCCTGTGAAATATCTCAGCTGGTGCAGAAAGCAAACCAACTTCCATGACATTTCTTTATTTCATAAATCTCATTTCACTTTGTATTTCTTTTTCCCCTACAATACTTCGAGAGCGGGGATAGGTTTGAGTGTGGCTGTGGATGAGCTTTTTGGTTACATTACTGTAGGCAGTCAGAGAAAGTGGCCTTACAATAAGAGAGAGAGAGGAGAGCTCCCTTGGTCTTTGTGGTTTCTGTCAGGACGGCAAGAGACAGTCTTGAGGTGAGAGTCAACAAAGCCATTCAAACAGTGCTCAGCAAACCCTTCTACTGTTGAAACAGAGCTGGGCAAGTTCATAAAACAGACTCTCAGCTGAACATGGTTCACTGAACTAACAGCGTTTTGGTTCTCTTTGACAAGTCTTGTATAAGCCTATGTCTCATGTTTCTTCATGGAGGGAAAACAATTACTTATAGCTTGTTGTTAGACACTGCATTTCCTATCTAACCAACCAACCACACATTTTGTGGGTTTTGGATTTTCTTGTAACACCTGTTGCCTATAGGTGTCCTAGAATATTACCAGGTCTTCCAGATCTACCTGCCTTGCATCTCTAAAAATAACATAATATAATAAAGAACATTTATATATTGAGGTGGTACGGGCATCTAGTAAGGATGCCTCCTGGGCGCCTCCCTTGGGAGGTGTTCCAGGCACATCCAGCTGAGAGGAGGCCTCGGGGAAGACCCAGGACCAGGTGGAGAGATTATATCTCCAAACTGGCCTGGGAACGTCTCGGGATCCCCCAGTCAGAGCTTTCTAATGTGGCTCAGTAAAGGGAAGTTTGGGGTCCCCTGCTGGAGCTGCTGCCCCCACGACCCGACTCCGGATAAGCGGGAGAAGATGGATGGATGGATGGATGGACATTTATATATATGACAGAAAGCTATATTTACGCATCATATTTCAAATTTGTGATATTACAGACCAATATTTTGGCTTGGTAAATTAATGTAATCCTTTGCTGAGGCGAGAGGAAACTGTTGAAAATGTTGTTTTAAGACACCAATGTGCATGCTTGAACAGAACCGGGATGCAGAGGCGGTATTTAAGTAAGGGTAGATTTATTTAGGCCACAAACTATTTATGTTTGGTTCCAGCCAACACAGAGGACTCCCTCAACCAGAACTGGTTGATAACATTTAAACCATGAGACCAAAGATGTGAGCTTTGCATTTGTGTACATTTCTTTACTAACAATGACATTATAACGCTAAGTGTGGTGAATTTGCAGTAAAAAAATATTCTAAATTACTATACAGTATGTATCCTTTTTTTCGTAATGGCCCATCAGGCCTCCATCAACAATGTTGGGGTTTGCAGGGGTTTGGGCCGTAAGTGTATTGCTTTCCCATTGGATACTCTTACAGAATGCTACGAGATACTATTAAGGAATGTAAATTATAAACTGCAAAATACAATTCTATTTAAAAAAACTATAAAAAAACAAAACAATAACAATTGGTTCAATGGTTAAATTGTATTTAATTTACTGTATTAACCCAGAATAATAAATAATAAACACAAGGAGTTCATGACGAATGAAGCTATGTGAAACAATATCAAATTGTATTCACAAACATATTGCAGCTACATTACCTACACATCTCAGCGCTGCATGTCAGCACCATAGGCTGAGACACGCTCCTATACAGGTTGTTCAGAACCAGTAGCGGAGAGAGAAGGAGAAAGTGGCAGTCTAAAAACAAACCCAATGCTTTTATTAAATGTATCCGTGGACATGCAGGCCAGGGGGCCAAATCCACCAGACACAGGTAAACGCATAGAAGAAGGGCAAGGTAGAAGCAATAGTCCAAACAGGCAGGCAGCAGTCCGATACACAAAAGGCAGTGTCAAGTACATGCAGGGATGAGACAGAGGCAGAACACAGGTGATAGAATGGTAACACTAGTAGACTACAAATGTACGCTTGGCTGGAGGCAAAACAAGTCAAGAGATACGTGGTATAAATACACACGGGGAAACACAGGTGAAACAAATCAGAAGTGAACACAAACTATGGAATTAGATATCAGGCTTTCATTTTGTTTTGTCTTGTGGAGTTATTTCAATGCTGTATTACTTGCAACAAATGATCTGTGATCAGGTGAACAGTTTATAAAGCACATGTAGCAGTAGCCCATTGAAATACTAGGACACCATATAGTAATAAATATTACACTATCACGTTGAAAACTCATTAACAGTTAGGCTACTAATTAACTGTTACTATTGCTACTATTAATGTCAAATTGCCCATGGACTGCTTAAAAATGAGCTTTTAGATATATCTGGTATACTGCATCTTTCCTCTACTACTACTACTACTACTACTACTACTACTACTACTACTACCGTATACTCAATTATCAATCTTAAACCCAACTTTCACTAAAGGTGGCAAATCACAGTTCTGATCATTTTCAACAGGTAAATTCTAAGCAACCATTTGAAAAAGATGAGCAGGAATCTGCTTCAACAAGACTGCTTTGGAATTAATATAAGTCAGCATACTACTTTTAGTAGAACTTATGGAAGTCTCTTCTCCCTTGATTGTTATTGGATTTAGGTGAACTAAATACTTGTGTGTCAGAGCTGTGTTCATTGACTCCCAGGTTGTGGGCGTGACAATGACCAGGGTAGTCTGCCCAGGTGAAATGCCTTCTACGCTGTGATCCAGGAATGAAGATCCTTCCTGCCTGAACTTCCACTGTACTCACCTTCCCTCTCCTTTGCTTCACTAATCTCTGTGTCAGTGTTAGAACGGATATTATAGGTATTGTAGGACCAAGCATTAGGGTTGAATGGGGAGACCAGGGTTCTGTGGTACAAAGTAACCCTCATACAGGCGAGACAGTACACCAGCCTTGGACAGCTACCAAAGAAATAATGACTGCTGTAGAGAAAGACACAGAAGAGTGGGAGTCGGGTGCAGTATAGCTCCGTGGAGGTGATGCCTCGTCGCCTTGTTTAACTCAGAGGAGCTCTTCTCACCTGCTTCCTGTTTCTCTCATGGGTGAAGTTGGTTAACCTCACTTCTCCAACTGGGTCTCCCACATGGCGGTGGCCAACTCTAGTGTAGCCAACTCCCCATGGTGAAGCTGCTTGGAGAGTCACGTCAGATTGTTCTGTAACGCTAGCATTTTGTCAGCCCTTTAGCTAGCTTTAGCTCGAGACAGGAGGGTCAACATCACATCCGGGTGTGGTTCACTTGAGGAGAAGCCTCATCACCAATTCTCTATTACGTCAATAATATACTGTATACTGTATACCCATTTTAATTGATTACAACTACGGTAGATAGCCACATCGTATTTGCAATGTATTTATTTTTAAACCAAGGAAAAAAAAAGAAAATTGCTTACTGTAGGCCACTGGCATAGCCACGGGTGTGCCAGGGTGTGCGTGTGCCACCCAAGAGTCCGCTGGCACACCCAGAAATCAAAAGCAGAATACATTTCTTATTATATCCTTACTAAAATAATAGTACGGTGCTTATTTTCATAAAAAAACAAAACAGATCCACAATTACAGTAAAAGTGTCGGACACTTTGTTGACGTGAACCCTGCGAGCATCACAGGAGACAGTATTGCCGGCTAACCGATAAAATAAAATAAAAACATATTGAGAACCACCACTATTTTTAACAATGTGTTGCTTGTTGCTGCTGTTTTGTGTGTGTGTGTGTGTGTGTGTTTGTGTGTTTGTAATAAAGATCCAGAGGAAGTGTATGCTCTATTGGCACAGACCACTGCTTCCTGTGTTTGTGTGAGAGAGGGAGAGAGAGATAGAAAATGCAGTACGTGCTAGCATACGTGCATGCTCGCGCGCGCGTGTGTGTGTGTGTGTGTGTGTTAATTGCTGGTTAATTGTGTAGGGTCACAATGTGCTGGGCGGTGAGAGCAGTTCAGGCCAAGCTAAAAGGGACAGCTGTTGGCACCTCACTTTGCTGGCAGTCAGAGCTGAAGACATTCTCAGTATTTTTAAGTGTCACAAATGCTTATTGCTATCCATCTGTCATATTATGTTGACGACTTATAAGCATTTCATGTGTGTTCAGCAATTAAGCCATAGAAAGGAGAAAAGCAAGCAAAAACTTGCTGATTTCACAAGGACATAACTCTTTGTCTCTGTCTGATATATGAACTCCGATGCTTTTGCTATGTTTACCTAAAGTGGTACAACCACACCCTACATTTGATTTGTGTTACTGTCTGGGAACGCTCTATTGGAGATTGTTTTCAGTCGATGTATTCTAATGGGCATAGACCTCAGGTTAAGTTTGAAACTACTGTAGAACAGCCATTAAGTTAACCACTTAGCATTGACAACACTATGGTGCAAGGTGTGAGATTGTGTATGCATTCCCCGAGCCTCATTGGCAGTAAGGAAACAATGTTGGCATTCCTCAATATTTGCTAGCCTTACTCGAATATTTTGAAACAAACACTTGACTTCAACGTCATTGCAAAACATCACTGATTGGTCACCCTTCAGAGCCTGAGTAATCCAACCAGAGCTGAGCTATGATTAGCAGCATTTGGGTAGAGCGAGACCAACTGTTACCATTGTCCCATTGTAAAAATAACTTTACAAAGATTTGTAATATGTTTTTGATGATTGCCTGCCTTATTTTTCATGCTGTTGGAGTACAACCCCCAACGCTTTAGCTGATGGGTGTTGGTATAGTAGAGCCAATGCTTATCTATGCCAGCTTCAAGATGCTGCACCATTCCCTGTGGTGTCGTCAGTGCCACATTTGCACAGTCTGCAAACTAAATATATCTCATGATTCCCACAGGAACATGACTCAGTTGATGAGATGACATTAATATAACTGAAACTTGGGTTAGGTTTAGGTTTGTAAAAGTACATTCATACTGTCTTGTGCATACAGTGCATTTCATTTTATTTAACAATATATGCAAAAATAGTTTAGTATTATAATATATACAATATTTATGTAAAATAGTTAGTTGCCCCAAGGTAAAATGTATTTGCACAGCTTATGGTAGTAAAATTAACATTTGAGAGAAATAAACATTTAGTGTGAGGTATTGGATTTTTGCTTTCAGCTCATAACATATGTACAAAAACAAATTTATTGAGTTTATGTATGTTATACTATACTGATCCACTATAGCTTGAGCGATATCTTCACGCTACTTCAGTTTGGTCCCTGATTGAGACCTATGGTTACAGTTATTTCAGTGCAATTCCCTCCCTTGCCGAAAGCACATCAATGAGACAATGAGGGAATTGCAGTGTACATATTAGTTGATGTCTGTGTGAGGCAACGCATGGGGCACATCATAACATTCATTTTTGGTAATGCACTTGTCAAAATGAATCAGGTTCTCAACCTGATTCTGATAATTATGTGCTGATACAATCTCAGGTATCTATCGGTTTACATTGTTTTGGTTTGCTTGCTTGCATCAATATAGAAATTAATAAATATTTGACCTTGCAGCATCAGAACATGTATAATACAAACATTCAAGTCAATAATTTGCATAAATGCAAATTAGTACACATATTTAGTGAGACTATGTGGTTAGATATATGCGTATTCATCAGAGAGAAAGTGAGAGTTTATGATTTATGGTTTATGATTTATTTTATAACGAATCTCTTTGTTTAGCGTCATGTTTTTGCATACAAGGAATTATATTTAGTGATCAAATAATTATTATAATGATTCATGTTTGCAATGTTTAGATATTTAAGGATGGACTTTTTTCAATGAGGGTAATGGATGTAATGGTTTGTAAGTTGGCTGTAGCATAAAACAGAGTTTTGTGAGAAATACATGGTTAAAATAAGTCTTCAAATAAATCACTGCCAACTCAAGCGCATTAGCAAGAACGAACGTTAACGTCCTGAAGGCTACTGTACTGTCTTGCTACTAGCATAATGTAACCTTTTGTGTGACAGCACTGAAAGCAGAGCTGCATCTTTAAGGGATATAATCCTATCTGTATCGTACATTGAGAATAGCAGTCTGAATAGAGAAATAGAAGGCTGGTCACACCTCCTCATGTAAAGAGAGAAGAAAGGAGGTTATTTGCGATGCTTACAAGAGTGTTTGGTCACAGTTGTGGGTTGTCAGCTTTAGGTACCATGCAATTTAAGTTGACGGGCAAGCAGCCATTGCAACATTGTTCTATTGAGTACTGTGCCACTGGGCAGAGTTTGTATGTATGTGTGCATTTGTTCCGTCTGCTCCACCTCATCCAGTGTTTTCTTTCTGTTTGTATAGTTCGTACAAACAGGCAAGGACATACTGAAACAGATCAGTAGTATATATATATATATATATCAGTATATTTTTACGCTTTTTTTAATGATCGTATACATTTTTTAATGACCATGTTGCATGCTTTAAGATTCAGTTCCTATATACACACTGCAGCATTTCTCAAGATGTAGCTTGGTACCACCCAATAGGGCAAGGGATAGAGACATGATGAATTTCATCAGACAAAAAAAAATTCTAATTGAAAATAAAAAAACTATTCATACATTTTAAAGATATTTATGGTTACATGTACATTTAGATTTGTAATCTTTCTGAGATGCTATATTTATGGGTCACTCACATTTCAGAAGCACTGATTTACAGCATAAGGTATACAATGTAATATGTTATAGTGAAGATGCAATTTTAAATGATGCTATTCATATGTAAAAGACAACACAGCATTCTCCAGCCATTGCCTGAAGTAATTATTTATTTTTGAAAATCCACAAGATTATTTATTTGACCTGCTACCACAAAATCACTTTGAGTAGCCTATTGTTTCTGCAATATTCATATTTTCCTACTGATTTCTACGAATGTTCCTAGTGACTAATTTCGCCTTTGATTAAACAGAATTTTTAATTTCAACTAGTCGATTAGTCTAAAATACCAAAACACTTCCAAATTGATCACAATCAGGCTTAACATTGTCAGCGTGTGTACATGTTGCAGTTCTCTCCCTACCTGCTGTTTAATCTCAGTGGGTGGAGATAACATTTTAGCTTTCACTTTCTCCTCATAAAAAATAAAAAAATCTGACCGCTTCATCTTCGGAACAGTTACAGTAGCCTACGGCAATAGTGGCGAGTGCCAATGCAGGCAGTGGAAGGAATGCAATACAATACAATAAAATTCAACTCGTATTAAATAGAAGTCATTACACACCTGCCATCATTTAAAGTGACTCTGAATAATTACAAATAAAGTTCAGCTGTTCTAGTAGGATTTTCCTGACATTTTCTTAGTTGCATCTCAGAGCAAAAGCCATGGTCCGCAGAGA
>JAOEGT010071358.1:0-16096 GCA_025447795.1 Speoplatyrhinus poulsoni
ATCTTGTTCTTTCGGTCATGACCCACCCTTCATGACCATAGGTGAGGGTAGGAACGAAAATTGCCCGGAAGATCGAGCTGATCTGATTGTTTACATAGCGATAAAGCTACGGGCAATGGGTGCATCAGATGTTCAGCACATAGTTTCTTATGTGACGTAGTGCTAATGAAGGCTGAGACTAGGGGTGGGCGGATCGATCCAAAAATGTCTGGTTTTTAAAAATTAATTCTAATGTATATAGGATCGATACCAGTTTCAGTTTCTCTATTCTACATTGTACCCATTTCATTAAAAAGTAGAACCGTCTGTGCAAACAACTTTACGTTGTTGTGATCAACAGAGTGCATGCACTCTTTGCTTCCAGTCCCCAATGCTGTTTTATGTGCACTACGTCGGACATAAAGATTGCGCAAGCGCAGTGCACCGTGGCGCGCACCTTTACTACTGACGCCAATCTGACACGTCATGCATGCAGACAGTGATGGCTGAACGAAAAACGAGCATCATAGTACGGTACTACATTAATAGTGCTACATAAATTTATTAAGCTAATTATTATTTTCTTTGCTTACTACATACTTCAGTTGGAAATCCCTATAAAGCATTACATGGAAACCCAGGTCTCACAGATAGTGCTAACCTTTGTCATATAATTTAGTGGTCATGAAAATATATTCAGATTTTGCCTATTGATGATGCATTAACCTCATAAATCATGACACTGTTCTCCTCTACATTAAAGTACATAAGCCGCTATTGTATTGTTATTGATATAGTCAATTCTGGCCCTTTATTTGGTATTGGATCAAAGCCAAATTTTGCAGTATCGCCCACCTCTAATCCATGGTAACAACTGTAACAGCTGTAAGAAACTCCAGAGCAGAAGGTGGCGGTATTTGCTACCTTCTGTAGACCTGGATGCAAGCCTCTCCAACCAACAAGTATGTGTGTGTTCAGTGCACTGGATGTTTGTTATGTTCAATTTATCTTTTTACTGAACTATGGCCAGGGATGGGAAAAAATACATCAAAATGTATTTTAAAATAAAAAAACAAATACCTTAATTCTAAGTGTATCACAATAAACTACAACATATAATAAATAACAAATAAATAACAAATAAACGACCATGACTCACCTGGCAAAACTATCAATGGACCTGATTCTAGCCTAATCATTCACCTGTAAACTGACTCAGTAAAGGTATAGTCAGTCATTCTGGAGAAAGCTTGTTGATATTTGAGCCTTATCAAAACAAAAACACCTCTCCCTTCAATGCCTTCAATGCTCCCTCAGAAGCAACATGAACACATACTTTGAAACGCATTGTGAAGGCTAGGATTTGGATTGTGTGCGGTCTGCACCACTTTGTGTTACTATTTAAACAGCAGGGCTGTAGAAACACTTAATAATTTTATCAGCATGCACATGGAAGGGGCAGCTAGCAAGCCATGAGTACATATTTTCTGATTTTGAAAGCTGAAAAAGCTAATACACATTTAGTCAAATTCAGCGAGTATCTTTTCACAGTCTGCCAATTGTCCGTTCTGTGTGTTCGCTGAATACAAATCCTGTGTTTCCACATCTACCTGACTATTGCTATAAAATCAATTTTTGCTGAGATTATAGTCTGATTCAGTGTTCACACGGTGGACCAATCAGTGACCAGTGGGGGTGGCTAAATGCAATGACGTTGATGCTATGCATTGAAGTCAAGTGTTCAAAATGATGGCAGAGCCAGATGAAGGGATACAAGCAGTTGTAGCATTGCTGATTGGTTAAAGGCTGTCCAATAGTTTCAAAATTAACCATAGGTCTAGGCCCAGTAGGATTCAGCAACTGCAAACATTCCCCAATGGAGCGTGTCTGTACCCTATTCACAAAGTGAATTTTGGGTCTGGTTACATCAGGCTACCAATCAGAAGCTGCAACAAGTAAACCTCTCACAGAAAGTATTTTATAGTATTTTTAAACTACAAAACACTAAAGTATTTTGATACAAAATATAAAGCCAGTTTCAACAACGCTATCAAATATAAATTACAAAATACCATTTTGTATTTCAAATATTTATTTCAAATACATAATAAATACTGCCCATCCCTGACTATGGCAAACCTTTTCATTCATTAAAACCTATGGCTACTAGGGTAACTAGTATGACTATACTAGTATCTATTCCGATAATAGCTTTTCTATTATAGTATTGTTTTACAAGTCATATGCCTACCGGTACTAGTAGGCTAGGATTACTAGTACAGTAGGTACTGTACAGTGGAAGTGTGCTTTGATGTCCAAGTCAACACTGTACATAGGTTTTGAGAAAAAAGAACAGACTACACAGTTGTCACTCAGCCTACTCCCTGCTAAAAAATCCTGCATAAACCAGCATTAATTCCATGCTGGTTCAGGCTGGTTCATACTGGTTAGTGCTGGTGTAGTGCTGGTCTAGGCTGGTTCATACTGGTTAGTGCTGGTGTAGTGCTGGTCCAGGCTGGTTTATACTGGTAAGTGCTGGGGTAATGCTGGTCTAGCTGGTATACCAGCACACTAGAAACCAGCAGAGGATGCCGGGGTACCAGCAAACCAGCATTGCATGCTGGTTCCAGCATGTAAAACAGGATTTATGCTGGTGACCAGCAATGCTGGATTTTTTTGCAAGGCTGTTAGGTACGGGTGTGGTTTAGTTGTCATCAGTTTTATTATAATTTATTAGAAGAGCAAAGGCTTTTCTCAATGGAAAATATGTTTTCACTCTTCTCCCGACTTTTCTACTTAAGAGTGGATTAAAACCGACTCTGCTGGTTCGTCCAATCACATACAAAGTATTTTTTTGAAAGCACCTGCCCTTATGAAAGTCAAGTTTATTTATATACTGTAGGTAAGTAGGTAGGTAGGTAACTTTATTAATACCCAAAGGTAATATGTTTCACATTGTGCAGTACTTATAAGACTTAACACATTAGAGAAATTTAAAGCGTTTTGTAAGTTAGTTAATTAAGGGTCTGTCAATTGTAGCATTACAGACCCCACAGGAGTCCCAGGTCTGAGGAAGTGTCAATGACAGACACCACAGGAGTTCCAGGAGTTCCTCGGAAGTGCTAGGACACTTCCGAGGAAGTGTCCTAGCACTAGCCATGACCAGGACCACTCAACAACCATAGCGATTGTCTGTATTGGAGACATGGCTCCGGCAGCGGTAGCCACCACCATCCCCACATTGTCCGTGACCATGTCAGCATCTCCTCTTGATGACACTCTCCCACCGAGCAGGAGATGACCAACAAACATCCACTGGCTCTGCACAGAGTTCTCTTCCCAGCTCAGGAAACAGCGCCATCGACACGCTGTCCTTGACCAAGGCAGCGACATCACCGAGCCGTAACCGCACCATCCACAAGTCTCTGCACGGGCTTCCTGTTCATTTCAGAATTGATTTTAATATCCTTTTACTAGTTTATAAGTCACTTAATGGTGTTTGTCCAGAATATTTATCAGATTTGCTGTTATCTTATGAACCTACTAACCCTCAAGTCCACTGGTAGAGGCTCTTTAATTATCCCCAAAGCCTCAACTGAAACTCATGGTGAGGAGTCCTTTCAATATTATGCCCTTCCTGAGGACCTGAGGGCAGCAGGAAATGTAGACTTGTTTAAAAGCAAACTAAAGACCTACCTATTTAACCAGGCTTTTAACTGAACTGTATTTATTTGATTTATTAGTTAATTTATTTTAAACTTTATTATATTGTTACTATTAACCTTTAATTGTACTGTTCTTTTTAATACAATGCTACATTATTGTTGTTTTCAAAGTATTGTTTTGAATGGTTGTTTAGTGTGAAGCACTGTGTTACATGTATTTGTATGAAAAGTGCTATATAAATACAAATTGATATGTTCTTCATTTGTTGGGTGTACCCAATCAGCAGTGATGTAACATGTATGTAAACCCTACCATAATAAAAAGGCAAGAGAGGAAAAAAAGTCCTTGCAAATCTGCATAACATAACAGGGTGTTTGATGAACCACCATCCGATAAATCCCCACACTTGCAAAAGTCGAACACTTAATAAGCTACATTGGCGCCTCTTCCTACTCTCTATTCTGTCTGGTACATCATCCTGAACGTGGCTGTGTTCAAAACGTCACTTGTTCACTCACTCATTCTCCCTATCGCTTTCACTAGAATACTATACTGTAGGGAATAAGGGCAGACAGCCATTGATCCATTTTAAACACTTGATGTTACGCTACATAATCGTGAGCCGAATAATCATATTATGCCATTTGTTTGGACACCAACATTGTTATTTTTGCATAAGATGACATTCTTCACATATTATTTACAACTCTCTGGCTATAGCGTAGCCGGCCTTCCATATGCAAGACTTAAAGTATTTTATGTCTAAAAACATGTTAAGTTCACTCTCCAGTCAGTGCTATTGAGCAGCGACACTGGCCTCTACCTGGAGTTTGTCCTTGGGTGCTGCACAGTGGCTGCCCACTGCTCCCTTGAGGGATGGGTTAAATGCAGAGGATGATTTCGCAACATGTATGTGTATGTGACAATAAAAGCACCTTTACCTTTACTTATGGAGACTCTTCTGTTGTGCTGTAATGCTATAAGATTATACTAATCTTCAATAAATCATATTTTAGAAGAGATTGGTTTTGTAAGATGCTGGTTGACATCACAAAATGTCCATAATTGCGCCACGCCCACGGTGTGATGACATGCTTTATTGTAGCCTATATGGCAGAACAGTTTCATTCATATTGACAGTTCCATGTGTTAATCCCACTGGTTGAGGACATTACTTTGATAGTTTGTAAAACAATATCAATTTTAGAAGTAACTTTGATATATGTGTAGCTGGTGACATTCGCAATGGCAAAGAATATATATGCAATTCCACTAGGTTGTGGAAGAGTAGGGGAGTACAACCCATACCTGGACCCTCATTTACGTAAATGGTTTAGAAAAACAAAGAAAGCTAATTATTTACATTCAGTGGGCTTGCTGAAAGAGGGGAGAATTGTTGTCACCTATGGGCAATACAAAGAATTCCAGAGATGGCAGGATCATAAAGAACGCTCTTGGTTTAAAGACGCCCAATTGGCCAATGAAATGACAATCCACTCCTACTTGGATAAGGGCATGCATCAAACAAATGAATTAATTGAAGAGTTCATCAACAAGACTCAGAAAGACTTCATGCAGACATTTGGGAAGAAATATACAGACGAGTCTCATACACATGATAAATCAATTGCCTCGGCTCTATCAACCACAAGGTACAGATGTACACTGAAAGAGATGTGGAGAATGGCAAAAATTAAAAAGAAGAATGATAATATAAGATATCATCAGAAACTACGCAACTGCTGGTCTGGACTGATGTGTGAAGTACTGAGACATACCAAGGACACCCCAGTGAAAGCTCTAAAGACCAATGGCATATGGAGCATACTTACTAGTGTTGTTCACTTCTTCAGGCTGGATAGATATGTAGGCAGATTGATAGTCAGGCATGTAGATGGATAAGTAGGCAGATACATTGATAAGTAGACACATATTATATCTGTCACATAAATGAATATATGCCGGTTGTTTGAACGCCGGTGTTGCGTTTTTTTGGAAAGATGACATTCCACAACATTGAAAAAAAACTATGCCACAAATCTGTGAACATTAAATAATTAAAATAATAATGAAATAATGTATAATATTATTTACAATATAATAATAATCATAATAATAATAATCATAATCATAAGTACAGATCTTATCGAGTGCAACATAATTCTACAGATATCTACTGTTAGGGAGTAACAGTATATTCTAATGTACACTAGGGATGTTTTAAAAGGCTCCACCAGCTTCTATTGTTCTGGGCTTCGCTGATCTAATCCCAAATTAACAAAATAGACACCCTAATGGTTATGCTAACAGCTGTCATTATCATTGCTTACAAAAACTGGTGTATTATTGATTGACACATGTACTGACTGTATAAATCGATTTAGATAAAAGTGCCTGCTAAATGCACGATAACAAATACCCTTAATTTTAAAGGTCCTCATAGAAATTATTGATGTGTACAGATACTGTATGTATCTGTTACTGAATATTTTTTGTAAGAATTGCCCATAAGATACAGTATGCTTACATAAAAACAGTTTGATAACATTGTATTCTATAATCCACTACTGCCATCTGCTGGATAAAACTCAGAACAACCGCAACAAAAAAATTTTAATTTACATTTCTGCTTCACAAATACATTTAGTATCATCTCATATTCAGAAACCGTGTAGCCTAATAGTAGGCTACACACGTGTGTATCTGTGCTAAGCACACCTTGATTTTGCCAAGTAAAACATGTTCCTGAAACAACATTGCTTTCCGGACAAACATTTCCATTTACAAATCACAGCCCTCTGACATCAGTGTAGCAGTATCAGGACCAGAGAGGCAGATCAACATCATCTTTTAAACAACAAACAACAATGGCGGAAAGTTTCAAAGCTAGAGCGCGTGCTTGCTTGCGGCCACACACGTCTTGGTCACGGTAACAACACAAAAGCCCCCATCCCATAAACGAACACATACTATAACCCAAATAACATAATTTTAACAAAAATAACATAAAAATACATGATTACACTACTTAAACACATAACTCCCAACATCCCACAATCCCTTGCGCTCAGTCTATTTACATTGGTGCGATACCATCAACCCGTCACCCTGATCTGTGCTAGGTGCGTTACAGCACTCTTCACTGACCGGAGCAAGGGGCTGGTAAGGTGAGAGTCTGTCCCGGTGCAACACCACCATGCGCTCCCGGCCAGGCAGGTAAACTCTCTACACCACCTCTGACAGCCGACCAAGAACTTCAGCTGGCCCATGCCAATGACTGCAAAGTTTGGGGGAAACCCCTTTCTTGCGGGGGCAGTACACCCAGACCATGTCCCCTGTGTCCCCAGTGTCATAGGCCCTTTTCTGCCGCACTCCAGAGTTGGTTTGGGCCTGGCGAGTGTAGTCATGGACTACCTGTAGGCGTTCCCTCAGCCGCCGGTAGTAGTCCATCTCTGTTCCTCCAGCAAAGTGAATGTCAGCTGATTGCCCTCTCCCAATCTGTGAACCAAACCCTTGATCGGAAGAAGGGACCTTGGCTCCCCATGCAACCGCTCAGTGATCATACTCTTTGCTTTTCGCACAGCGAGTGATGACATCTGGAGTCTGGCCAGAAATCATACTTTTTTGAGGGGGAAGACACTAAGTTTCAGCGAGGATCTAACCCAATCCGACAAGAAAACCTGAGAGAGGCTGTGGCCACGCATCAATGAAGTGCGGAAGCAAGGAAAACAGGCGTTCTTCAGAGGAACTCAAGCTTTTGTATAGTTCGAGGTACTCTAATAATCTACAATCTAGGTTTCTTAAATCTGGTGTTCATGTGATTATGATCAGTAATCTTCTTCCGTTTCTTCCTGTAACGTAGTGCACTTATTGTTAAGAATAACTGACACTATCTGACAGTAGCCAAACATTTTAAATATCTGACACATTTGTCAGACAAAAGTTCCATACTCTTAGTCAGAGAAACTAATATTGCTTAGTTCATTTTCTTAGAGAGGTTTTTGTGTTTTGTTTATGGTAAATTGACTCTATAAATGCCAGAGGACTAAGAAATATAGTTAAAAAGAACTTTTTATATTTTGTAAAGACAGTGATGCTGATTTCATTTTCGTTCAAGAAAGTCACTCTTGCCAAGATTACACAGAATTATGGAAAAGTCAATAGGGAGGTGACATTTGGATGACACATGGTTCCAATCACTCAGTTGGGGTCATAAATAAATTCATACATTTAAAGGAAAAGTTCTCAATTCTATACTGGACACTAATGGTCATTGGATTGTTATAATTTGCTTTGATGAAACATTTATTATTTTATGCAACATTTATGGGTATTGCTTAAACTCACAAAACACTAAATTGCTAGATTTGAAGACAGTAATTAATGACATGATGTCAAATATACTTCAGCTAAAACAATTGTGGGTGGTGACTTTAATATGGTAATGGCTAAATCAATTAAACAGGTTCCCACCTAGACTAACAGCTAACTCAAAGAAAATGTATGATTTTACAAAAGGTTTGTATCTTATTGACATATGGAGAAAAAATAATAAATCTTTGAAAATGTATACATGGAGCAATAGAATTCACATTACAGTCAAGACTTGATTTTTGGTTGATCTCGACTGACCTTGAATCATTTATTGAATCCTCCTCCTGCTGCTGACTGATCATAAGGCAATATCTTTGATAATTCGGTTCAGCAGGGAACACAGATAGGTTTTCAAGTGGTTATTGGAGACTGCTTATTAGCCCATGACTATTTAAAGACTATAATAAAACATATAATTTTAAAACAATGGAACATTGCTAAAAAAGTAGCAATCATTTTGGGATATTTTGGTAATTTCTTAAATATAGAATACGTTTTGTCTGTTCTGGATATGGAAAGGACCTAGCAAAAAAGGAAGGTTTTTTCTATGCTTATTAATGATATTAGCAAAATTGCAGAAATGTATATAATTTGCCAAGACAATGAAAAGTTACTTTTATTACAAAATAGATTAGATGAAATATATGAAAACAAAGCAAAAGGGGCCTTTATAAGATGATCGATTAAAAATGGTTAGATAATGGAGAATTGCAGATATTTATTTCATATGGAGAAAAGGAGAGCTGAACTTAACTCTATAAAATAACTTTATAGTGGTGGAAGAATCAGTGAAGAGATTTTTGCCTTTTATGTATGATGTCAACAGTTGTTACGCCTAATTCTGTGTCCTGCCGAATTCAGTGACTCTTTCGAAACGAAGTGTTAAATAAAGCTGAAAAAGCATGAAATAGTTCGATAGATCTATAAATAATATTCGACGAGGCTGGTTTAGATAAAGTAGATTATATTCACTTTTTATTTAGAAATCGCTATAATCACAAGCTTTTTGCAGAGCAAACCACCATCGATATAGCTAACCTTTTATTAACCCTTTCCCGAACTAAAACACTTCGGGAAAAACTGCACGAGAAATCACACACTCACACACACACACACTAATAGATTGTACATG
Organism: Speoplatyrhinus poulsoni; assembly: GCA_025447795.1. NCBI lineage: Eukaryota > Metazoa > Chordata > Actinopteri > Percopsiformes > Amblyopsidae > Speoplatyrhinus > Speoplatyrhinus poulsoni. The sequence goes on from JAOEGT010071358.1 coordinate 9,152, forward strand.
ATTTTAGGTGGCGCATGGGTACTTTCGAGAGCGTCACTGAATTCGGCAGGACACAGAATTAGGCGTAACACCTGTTGTTGTGGAAATTCGGAGGTATAGTGACAATATTCCGGTTTTGGCCAGGGATGATTTGGCCCCAATCGGAACACTATAGGCTAGACTACTATCTTAAATCGTCCAAGCACACGTAAGGTAGCCTACACAGACAAGTATGTGAGCAATGCTTTCCGCGACGCAGACGTTTGTCTACGCGTTGTACAAAATCAAGTATATCGGGGCCTTTATGGTCCGGTCAAATCGTGTTTTTTTTTATTGCGAGAAGCTCTGTGCCCATTATCCATAAATTATAACTACTTCCAGCAAATTAACGTAGGGTACAGAAGCTAATTGTTTAATTACCTCCTGCCTCGACCAGGTGGTAACAAGGCTTCCATTATTACAAATAGGTTTGTCACATATCCAACTCTCATAGATTAACATATTTTGTGTTTGTTTCAGCATTTACCACCATGCCACTAATTTATTAATGGCAAATTGGAAAAACAACGATAAATTGTCAAAATGTACTTTATTTTGGACTTACAAGAATGGTAAATTCAATAGGCGTTTACCATTCTTGTATGACGCTGGTTGACGTCACAATTGTGGCGCAATTGCGCCACGCCCACGGCTTGATGACATGCTGTAGTGTATCTTATCAGCAGAACTGCGTCATTAATGTGCATAGTTCCATTTGATAATCCTACTGGTTGACATAAATACGGACATTAGTTGGGTGAAAAGCCATTGATTGTAAAACAAATTCTATTTTAGGGATTACTTTTTGTACTTGATTCTGGTGGTAGTTTATGACATTCACAATGGCAAATCACATATATGCAATTCCACTAGGTTGTGGAACGGTCGGGGAGTACAACCCATATGTAGACCCTCATTTACGTAAATGGTTTAGAAAAACAAAGAAAGCTAATTATTTACATTCAGTGGGCTTGCTGAAAGAAGGGAAAATTGTTGTCACCTATGGGCAATACAAAGCATACCAGAGACAGCAGGATCATAAAGAACGCTCTTGGTTTAGAGACGCCCAATTGGCCAATGAAATGGCAATCCACTCTTTCTTGGATAAGGGACTGCTACAAACAAATGAATTCATAGAAGACTTAATCAATAAGACACAGAAAGACTTCATTCAGACGTTTGGGAAGAAATATACAGACGATTCTCATACCCATGATAAATCAATTGCCTCGGCTCTATCAACCATGAGGTACAGATGTACACTGAAAGAGATGTGGAGAATGGCAAAAATTAAAAAGAAGAATGATAATATTAGATATCATCAGAAATTACGCAACTGCTGGTCTGGACTGATGTGTGAAGTACTGAGACATACCAAGGACACCCCAGTGGAAGCTGTAAGGACCGGCCGCATATGGAGCATACTTACCAGTGTTGTTCACTTCTTCAGGGTGGATGGATATGTAGGCAGATAGATAAGTAGGCATATAGATATACACATAGGCATAGATAGATAGATAGATAGATAGATAGATAGATAGATAGATAGATAGATAGATAGATAGATAGATATTGAGGCAGGTAGCTTAATAAAGGTAGGTAGAGTTAGCTAGATAATTATGTTTGTAGATATGTAAATATGGTTAGAGTGACCGCTCCCCACATTAAGGTGCATCTCCATGTGCAAGGGAGCGTGAGATACACACTCCATAAGACATAATCCACTCCTACGTCCCTGGGACAGAGGACGGAGGACGTCCACTCCTCCGCCATGAGGGGTGGCTTTGCAGAGTTGCAGGAAGTGGCATTGGAGCCTCCTCCCTCTGCACAGCTGTTTGGAACAGCTGCATCTGATTCCAGATTTTTTTTTTACCTGGAATCAGATGGAATGAGATAAATAAATATGGCTAAGAAATACACAAATTAGGCAATATATATAAATATAAATATACATATAAATATGTCTTATTTCAAAATAAAAAAATAATGTGAAGTACTGCTTTTATTTATTTCAAGGAACTTTTATTTCATAATGTTACCTTTATTTTACTAGGCAAATCCATTAAGAACACATTTTCATTTACAATAAAGGAGGTCTAGCAAGATACAAAGTTATCTTGTGGGGAAGGAAATACGGGGGAAAATACATTTAAAACAGTTCAAATACATGGTTAAAAGGCAATATACATTACAGAATACAAAACACAGACAACAATACATACATAACAGGGAGCAAAAAAAAGCAAAATAAGTTAATTGTAGATTGCTTTATATGAAACTGGAGTCAGCCTATGCTGTAGTGACCAATACACATCACACAGGACAGCTGCAAGTTTATGTGACAGGAAATAAGTGTTTGAATGTATGTAGGGGAATGAGAATGTCAATTTTCAATGATTTTTGCAGGTCATTCTAATCAGTAGCACCATCAAACTGAAATGAGGAGCGACCAAAACATGTACGGGCTTTGGGTGTCTTCAAGAGAATCTGATTAGCAGAACAGGTATTATAATTGGGTATTGAGTGTTGCAATAATTGGTAAGATAGGGTGGAGTGAGACCTAGTAGAATTTTATATATTAGCAGCTGCCAGTGTGTCTACGTGTGTCTGCGGAGACGGCCAGCCCACAGAGGTGTACAAAGTACAATGATATGTCCTGTATGGATCATCTTTAGTAAATCTAAAAATTGCTTGGAGACACCAGCAAGGTCAATATGCAGCACAGCATTGCTTAGCATCAATGGCAGTTATTACATAATATATTACCATTAAAGTTGCGGTGACACAGCCATAACCAGAGCGAAACCCTGACGGCATACCAGAGAAGATGTTATGCTCTTCAAGGAAACCAGAAAGTTGATTAATACAATTTCTAAGAGATTTTCTTTCATGACACATTCATTTATTTCAAGGGACTGTATTTAATAATGCCTTGTATACAAATGAATGCAACATTGCTATCTCACGATGTCTGATGTGATGGGTTGGCCATGCCCCAGCCACATAGCCAGCTAAAGTTAAAGCCAAATCTCTTAATTAAGTTTGTTTTGATTGAAAAATATTTTATAATAGATTGATATTTTTATTTTTGCTGTGTCTTAACCTGAATAACACGGAAGTGGTTGGCTTAGATTCTCCCACTGTCTGTTGGGAGCATATGTTTATCTTTAAAGTTATTTGTTACTAAATAAATATTTATATAAAAGTAAATCAGGCAATACATATATAAATGAATGAAACAAATATATAAAACATTTATTAATAAACAAATGCAGGGCTTGTATATTTCAAATGGTTTTCATTTCATAATGCAACATTTATTATTTTCAAAGAGCTTTTATTTCATAATACTTTGTAATTAAGGGTGTCCGGCTGGTGTGTTAGATATGTATAGTGACTGGAAGTCCCGGATCTTCTGAAGGATCCTGATCTTGAATGAAAGACTGGATTCTGATCCCCAGACTAGTAAAGGTTTGACAACAGCAGCAACAATTTCTTACTGTTCTACAGGTATTATTTTTATTAAATGTCCAATCCTAACGTTGTCGCATCACCTTTGTTACGTTGTGTTTAGTTGGTGGCTTGGATATTGAGGTTTCAAAAAATATTTCTATTAATTTTGTCCCCTGTGGACTGACTTATGTCAGTGTATCATCCTGGTCGCTATCAATCTCTGCAGAATAGAATCCAGATATAACACAGTATTTGTCCTTAAGATCTGCCACAGAATTTGACTACCACCGAAACAATCCAGCAGAGGGGGCTGTCGCACCACATTTTGGCGTTAGTTTCAGAATGGGGTGACGTCAGAAGAAAATTATAGCAATAAAACAAGAAAATATATGTTAATTACAATATTAAGAGTACAAGTAAAATTATATTTACAATGTAAGAAAAAGTACAGTACATTCAAATGCAATTCGCCTAGGCTTACATAATCTTCGAATTTCAGCGGGCTGTGCTAGAGGTCAGTGTGTCTTGCGGGGAAGCCACTGAGCACAGCGAGTCCTTATGCCAGTGAGTCCTTCAAAATGTGAAACTACTTACACGTGTCTGCTATTAAATGGCGTAGCTATCTCTACAACAAAAACAGAATGCATGGTTTAGTCTCAAACACAAATTGGAGTGAAATGTTACAATTCAGTACTATGTTAGTTGTAACATATTCTGTGGTTAATGTAACATTATCATTGACCCAATGGGTAAAATGTAACCTATTGAAAGGGTTTTATTCAACAGCCACTTAACATAATTGGTGTGGGTGTGTGTGAGTGCAAAATGCATATTACTAATTAATAATAAACAAATATGCTTATTATAGTGTGTGTGTGTGTGTGTGTGTGTGTGTGTATGTGTGTATGTACTGCAGGCTTGTGTGTGCGTGTGTGTGGGTGTGTGTGTGTCTTGCATCCAATCACGACAGACATTATTTTCTAGTCACTCTCTTCAAACACCTATACTGAAATTAAATTTAAACATATAACTAAAATGTTGCTTGGTTGTGTAATACTGTCACATTTGTATTGTTCTTACAACTAACCCAGACTATTGTTAGCTGAACCAACCCAACTCCTATAGTCATGACCTAGCTTTTCGTACCACCAACAGGTAAAGTATTAGCACTAACAACTTGCATAAAATATATCTACATAGACACAGTTCTGTTCTTTAACCATCTCGTATCAACTCTCTCGTGATGTGAGTCAGTCAGTTGCTTGGCTTAGTAGCCCGTGTATGCAGAGTCGTTTAATAATGCTGTGTGCAGGAAGAAGAAAGAAGAGAGAGAACACAATGGTCCATCTTGGTGTTGTACCAGATACAATGTCAGGTTTGTTGACAGCGGAAATGCTGGTATTGTTCATGGCGTATGTGATCAGTTGTGTTAGGAGCAAGAAAAAAATAAAACAGTGAAGGTAGCAGCAACATTTCTAACCATGAAAGAGGTATCAAGGCAAAATAGGGCTTAGTGGGAACCATTAAGGAATATAAAAAGTATCCACATTTGCAGGCCTCACTATTATAATGATGCTGATACTCCATTGGAATACTTGACAGGAATGTAATGGCTCTGTGAATATATTGGTGGGAAAACAATATGTACTGTATGTGCAGGAAACATGGCTGAAAACATCCTTGGATTTTGTTATAAAAGAGTAGTAAACGGTTGGAGAGAATGGTATTGGATGAGGAGGTGTTGTCTTTTATCAAACGAGGTAAGGAAAGGTAACAATTTGGACTCTAATGATGAAGTATTAAAAACGTTATATAATGTAATAATACATCTTCATTGATATCTATATAATAATAATAATAATAATAATAATAATATTAATAATGTAGACATTTAGAGGTATTTAGACCTCTAGGTATTTAGAGGTAAGGCTATTATAGAAATGAGGTCTGATAAATTAGCAGAAATGTATATAGGCTATATAGACACATAAAATGCACAATGATCAAGTAATGGCAACACAGGATAAGTAGGCTAAACTAAAGGAAGAGAATATTATAATATAGGCCTCCATAAATCAACAGCGTAATAGCCTGCTATGCCTACAAAAGAGATGCGTGAGGGAGGAAACAGCATAGCCTCCTCCAGGCTAAAATTTGGTCATACAGGATTTAAACCAACAATCAGATAAATGGTACAGTAGCTGTAATAGTGCAGATAATATAAATAATGAAGCAGATATTATATTGGCCTTGGATAAGCTGGACTAAAAGTATGGGTGCATTGAATAAACACAATGTCACAGTAGACATTTATATTTGTACAAGATGAATGTCATAATAATATTAATGTTAATAATAACAATACAATGGTTACAATTGAGTCAGTGATTCTAGAGAAAGACTGTTGATATTTGAACTCAATAAAAACAAAAACACCTCTCCGTTCAATGCCATAGGGTGCTCCCTCAGCTCTGTCCCAGCATTGGACATGCATTGCCATGGCTTAAACCTGGTTTATAGTTATACTATACAATGTCAAACGCGTCTGCGTAGGGCTCGCGGATCCCGCACAGAGCCGCACGGGCCCATAGAGTTTTTATCATAGAACTATATGGTTTTTATATCCATAAACCGAGACGAGACTACAACTTCAGCTCACCAACCCGAATATGGGACGTTCGGAAGCGAGAATAGGCAACAAACAGTGGTGTTACTATTCTCTCGGCACAGATTCCCATGGTAAATGTTGGTTTAAGTGAGATATTGGCTTGTTTCAAATCGTTTACAAATCGTTTACAGCAGACATCGACATTGGCTAATTTCCGTATTTGGGGCATAACATGCTAGCATAAGATGTCCTTGAGTGTCTTGAAAGGCGTCCTTAAATAAAATGTATTATTATTATTATTATTATTATTAATAAACATTTGCAATGCAATATGCCGCACAGCTATAGCCTATAAGCACGTCTGCATCACCCGCACATAACGGAGACCGGCTGAAGTAAAATCAGGCTAGGCTAGGGTTTTGTGGCTAGGGTAGGGTGGTGTAGCCTCTACGTATGTTTTCAGCATGCACACAGCAGGCAGCTAGCAAACCATGAGAAGATATTCGCTGAATGAGCACATTTCCAAATTGCCATCGGGCGATGACTAGTGTTTCAGTAGATATGCCTATTTGTATGAATGCTACTTTGCCATTTTGACAACTTTGGTTTATCACGATGCCTGCTCAACATTATCCGTGATGTACGATATTATTGTCAGCCATCCGCGATGGACGAAGTCCATATCGTCTATCTGGCCAACCATCACTGACTCTACTTTTAGGACTGGACAAATCGCCTACCATTACAAATAACATAGGCTACTGTTTTTAGACAGACAACAGACTGTAAATCAGGGGTGCCCAACTCCGGTCCTGGAGGGCCCCTATCCTGCATGTTTTAGATGTCTCCCTGCTCCAACACACCTG
>JAOEGT010071369.1:0-16096 GCA_025447795.1 Speoplatyrhinus poulsoni
GTCCCTTGCTGAAGCTGCTGCCCCCGCGACCCGACTCCGGATAAGCGGGAGAGGATGGATGGATGGATGGATATAAATTCAAATTGCACACCAAGCACTTCCTGGAACAATTTTTTCCATAGGTTTAGCATCTCATTGAATCATGTGACTGTTGAATAGTTCAAACTTCCGTTGGCGTAACTCTGTTCTTTCCATGGCTCTGGGTTGTCATAACTCTGTTCTCTCCATGGTTCTGGGCTGGGCATATTCGCTAGCCATAAAACACAGAGCTATCATCACATATTGCTTTTCTAACATTCTCAACATAAGGAATGTTGCATTTTTAGACACACAGACAATTCCTGATACAATATAAATGTCATTAATGTTACTATCAATTAAAATATCTGTTTAAAAATCTGAGTAATTCACTCAACAATCTGAGCAATTTGAGTAGTAAGCAATATTTAAAAAATAAATTGATTGTCTGCAGTGGCATTCCGAACATTTAACATTACCATCAAGCATAGAATTACACACTCTGTTTGCAAAATTGGATTAGTAAAAGGAACATGTCTGTGAATTGTTGCCTTCTGATTTTGAGTTGGTGGAGGTAAGAACAATCGAATGCCCATTTTTCTAGTCTAATAAATCCTTTATGTGTCTTAGAGCGCTTTATCCATCTAGCTTAACTATCATTAATTTTAATGTAACAGCTCCCATAGGGGACGGATAGGCTGAGGAGACTTAAGTCTTTTTGTGTCTTGTCTGATCAAGTGCTTTAGTTTACTCCCAGGCAAAAAGGATGTAGCCCACAGTGTAGTGTACAAGTACAAATGAAATGTACCATAATGTTTAGCCTGAAGACTACGTAGACTTTATGTTAAAGATTATACATTTTCACTTAGTTAGTGGGTTTTCAATTATAAAATGCATTTTAATTACGGTGTAGTGTAGATACTATTTCAGAGTTTAAGTATATAAATTATAATTTTCCTAATGTATTTCACATGCTGCTCTTTGTCACCAAAATGAGGATGTTCAGATTTGTCTTTGCTAAATATAATTTTTGCATTTCACTGTGCCAATGTTCTAAAGATTTCTTAGGTGCTTAAATGCTCTCGATAATTAACCATTAGCTCTGTCAAAGTTGAGTAGTTCAGTAAAAGTTAACAATGATTAAGTTTAGGCCTGTTTGGTATGCCTATTTTTTTTATTATTTTTAAGTCCTTATATTGGTTCAGTAATAGGTGCAAATACAGCAAAGTCTGAATAAGTGTTTAAATACTGTAAAACTATTGGTTTGTTTTCAAAAATACATAATAGCTTGGTGTATGTTTTATTATTCATCAAGAAGCTGCAAAAATTAAACATGCTGTAGAAGATTAATTCACATATTTGATGAAAAAAGGCTAAACAAGTAATCGAAGAGTGGGATTTTAAATAATTCAGGTTTGAGATTTTTGTAGTTGATTTAACTGTGGATTGTTGAAAAGTAATTGTATTAAAAACGTTTGGCAGACATTTTCATTTCAACAAAAAATGTACCTGCGGTAATCTGCATTATAAGAGTTACAGTGCAGGGTGCCATCATTTCTCAATGTGAGGTACACCAAAATGGTATAATAAACAGTATAGGGACTCTTATGATAACTGAAGTCCACCAAAAACTACACAAGTTTTAAATAAGGTGGTGGGATGGTAAATTGGCAGAGTAAGCAGATAAATTGGATTCTTTCAGGTTAGTACCAAGTATCCAAGTAATGCCGCTCCATTGAATGTGTTTTCACTGTTCGACTAGGCTAAGAGGCTTAATAGCTGAAATATCATGAAGATGAAAATTGAGTGAGTTTACAAGCTGCCAAAACAGAAATTGATGTTGATTGATATAAGCGTTTTCCCTCTAAGTGTTCTGCAGTTTAGAGCATTGACATTGTTTTATTTGAAGAAACAAATTGGGCTAAAATCAAATTCTCTTATGAAGCCATGAGAATCCATGTCTGAAGTGTGCAGACCATTGAATGTGGGGGTGACACGTTTTCACAGAGCTTATAAGGTGGGCTCTTCTTCTGACCAAATATTTATTCATTGCCTCAGAAACATGTAAATTATCCAGAATGAAACTGACTGTGTTTATGTTCTCATTGTGGATTGCACACTGATTTTGGCCGCTTATCGGCCAAATTGCCTTAGTTTTTTTATTTTTTCTTGTTGCTGTACAACATAATTTTGGATGCATCGTAGATCCAGTGCCAACTAGCAGCATAATATGATTTCATTAGTGTCTGCTCTACCAGCTTGTAACTTTCCCTGCAGCCATTTCATTCTGCATGTGCTTGGGCAAAAGGTGGCACGATAGCGCACACTACAGCAACCCTGCTCCTTCACTGCTTCTCAGCACGGATGTGTGATTCACCACTGTGCTGTTTGCCCATTGTTAATAGGTTGCTAAGGTTACAGCATCGTCAGACAATATTCAGTCAGAGCAGGTTTTGTGTGTATGTGCGCGTGTGTGTGTGTGGATGGTAGTACTAGCACATGATATAACCCAGCCATGCTGATTCCTGAGCATCAAAGACAGCTAGGAAGTGCATGTGGAGCCCTCTGCGCAATAGTGTTCCAGCCACCATGCTGGCTTTATTAGCTTAGTGTGACAAGCTTCTCTCTGTATGTGGCAGGAGGAAGGCGAGGTTGTGTGTGTGTGTTTGTGTCTGGGCACTTAATAACAGTGTCTTACTGGATGTCCATTGAGGACCTGACCTTGAGTTTCCTTTCATCTACCAGTGTGTGTCGCCATGACAATTCAACCTTGGCCCTCTGACCCCTCTTTGCCTGGTCGGGGAAGGAAGCGTCTTATGATTAAAGCTCGGCGCAGCGCGGAGCAAGCCATAGGAATGAATGTGTTTCAGAGCGCCGCGGTGCCGCTGTGCCTTTCTGTCTGACAGGGCCTTTAGTCACTGTATACACAATATACCAAACAAACAATACACAGTGGCATCGGTGTGACGCCGTCCATTATATAATCAGTTGGCATGGCTGCCTATCAGTTTTTAAATTACTTACATTTTGATGATTGCATTACTTCACACAGTCCACTGATAAGTAGGCTCCTTTTGTTTTAAGTGGTTTGATGTAGTCAATTCAAAAATTAACTTTTAATATTTGAAAAGGGTATTTTGTTTTCCTCATCAAACTAAGGAATAACCTAGAAGCTATTGCCTATGTCTTACTTTTCCTATTTAATCTCTCAACTTTTCATTAAAAAGTTAACATAGGAAATACCGGGCTAATAAATCTGAAATATCCTCCTCATAGCGGCATCAGCTCCGCACCGAAAATACCCCTCCCCTGCCAAAATATTTAGCTAGGTAACTTAGATCAGCGGTTTTCAAACTGGGTCGGTGAGTGGGTCATGGAAATTGCAAGCGGTCAAACACAAACTGAATAGACAGGTTTTAATAGAAAATGTAATCAGAAACATTGTATTTAGATGTTGATTGTAAAATTATGAATTGATTAAATAAAAAAGGATGACTTTTTTCCAAAGCATTATACAGTATTTTGCCTCACATTCACACACTGACGGCGACTGCTGCCATGCAAGGTGCGACCAACCACTGGGAGCAGTTAGGGCGTAGGGGATTAGGCATCTTGCTCAAGGATGCTTACAGGTAGGTCAACACTGGGGTTTGAACCCACAACCTTCCGGCTAGGAGCCGGACACTAAACCATCCTGCCCCCTATTATTTTCTATAATATCCCCACTGTCATCTACTGTACAATTGCTTACTCTCTCTGAGTGTCTGACTGCATGTGTGTGTGTGTCTGTGAGAGAGAGAGAGAGAGAGAGAGAGAGAGAGAGAGAGAGAGAGAAAGAATGATAATGCTAAAGAATGATAATGCTAATATAAAGTGCTCACACAAAGAAGAACAAATCGAAAGAAAAAAAGCCTGAGAGTACCAAAATAAAAACAAACAAACAAAATCTCTTGAATCACAATATTCAAAGCAATGCTTTGACCTATTAAATTATAATGATGACTATAAAGGCCTAATTTGAACACGCCACAATCTGGAGGCTTTTTCTGATATGCGAGATGCGCAACATGCAATTCTCCGTGCAGGAACATATAATAAGAGAAATGGCAGGGTGGGTTTTGGAGCAGCTGAGATAGTAAATAAGCTTTATGTGGCGGGGGGGGGGGGGGGCATGGCTGCTCATTGGTCACCACGGTAACCAGGAATATTTTTAATTCCTTGGGAAGGTAAAAAAAAAAAGTGTCACTTTCAAAATGTTGCTTCTCTCCACCATACGAGGCAATGTCGATGTTCATTTAGACTCAATTTAAAAATAAAGCAGGTTTAGGATTTGATTGTTGCCCAGATTCTAACCATCCAAAGTAAACAGGGTTAGAGTGGGTCTAAAGCAGTGAAGTTGATACTTAAACACATCTTCGCAGCCAACAGAGGCGCAACAGGGAGCCAGCACACTCTTCATTCGGAGCCATTTGCCAAGCGTTGCCACCGACTTGTTGGCAGCTCCAAAGCTCTCGGATCACATCCCTGCTAGGAATCTGAAACAGCAATTATGCTCAGTTTGTACATGTAACACCATATTTTCACAAAACACATATGGAGGGAATAACCTGATGATAAAAAAAAAATGTTTATTACATTACTTCTGCAACACCTCTTTCTGTCAGTTATCTAAAAATATGCAGCTGATCCCAGTTTTTTTCACGTGATCCAGATACATTTTGTTTGTCTTCACACCCATGAGGTAAACAAAGTTTGCCGTTATGCACTGAAAGTTAAATGGAGAGTAATTTCATCCAAAGGACTCAGGCACAGTAGATGTACAAGAGGAAAAGCTGACATTAGGCTCTAGGATGTTACAGTACGATTATTAAATAAAACAAGGCTTTTTTGGGATCACCATTGCCTGTCAAATCAATGCATGGGCGCGCTAGTGGATGCTAGCTAGTACAGCTCTCTGGGGTGGAACGCAAGCAGGGTATCTCCCTGTTTGACATGTCCTGTTTTCTCTCCTACTCATTCAAAGGCTTACAAACTCATTCTAGCAAAATATCTTTGGGGAGGCATATAATGTTGCTTCCAGAGCTGCTCGGATCGGAGGAGTCATAGTAGCATGGCTTTCTACACATTCAGGCCAATTTACGATAGACTGTACAGTATGCAAGGAGCCTGTTGTTTCCACTGTACCCACCTAAGACAAATTAGCCATTCAGTGAGCATGTGCCTTTCAACTTCATTTACCCTCTTTATAAAATGGAGAGTAACGAATCACGCCACAACAATCCGAGCCTATTAAGCTGTTGTGATTTAAATGACTCACACTTTTATTCAGGAGCCAAGTGGTTGCATATTATGTGTGAATAGTCATTATCCACATAGCAAAGGCTCGCATAGCTTGTGCTCAGATAACCTACAGTAGACTAAAGCCTCTCGGCTCACATTATGAGTCCTCGTTTCCCCCTGGAGAAAGGTTGTGCTGCTGTAGATGATTTGGAAATGTTAGTTTTTAGCACTGCTTTCTCGTACTATTCCGAGCCATTGTTTTTTATTTTTGCAACACATTCCTTTCAAGGCCAGGCCATGGCTTTGCGGGGTCTGAAATGGGAAGAATGAAGCAGGGCTGTGCAGGTTTTTCAAAACTGTGAAGAAGAAGCAGTATAATTTATAGCTAAATTTCTTTCATAAACAAATCCCGAAAACTACGGTAACGAGGCAGGCATTATTGATTTCACTCCTTTTTGGTTGATATAATGAATAAATCCAAATAAAAAAAAAAAATCCAAATAAATAAACAAACGTGAATAATAAGTAGCCAGTTGCAATCAAGGGAACATTTTACAGCAAATTATTCCATTGCATAGTTTGCATACTTTGCAGAATGTTAAGTGTACTGTGCATTCTGCAGAGCCATATATTGTGACTGCATTTACCAGGAGTCAAGAAACACATTCCTGGAAATCTGCACGCTACACATTCATACTCACACAAATGATTAAATGTATCTGAATAGTGTCTCACGCTTGTTTCGTTTCAAGGTAATGCCCCCCCCAGACTCCATTCAGCTGTCTGGCAAGGTCAAAGTGTTACCATACACCTGCCTGCTAACGCCACACATAAGCCATTCATCACTATAATGATTCCTTTGAGATATCGAGCGAGTGCATTGATAAATTATTAATTATTGGTAATAAAATCAAGGGCTGGGGGGATGATGTAAAGAGAGCTATTCATTCATTCATTCAGCTACATTCGGTTGAAGGACATAAACCAAGCAAGCTGTTAGGTGCCTTGTTCCACAAGCCTCCGGCAATGTTGTAATGAAAGTCCTGGCATTGTGAATATATGGCATGGAATAATTGTACTGCAGCAGGCCTTGTGGGTTTAGGAGAGGCGAACATAATATATCAAATGCTAGAGAAATGTGAATCTTGGCTGATTGTAGACTTTATCTGCATAACGTTACTGTGATTGTTCCTTGTTGACAAGGAAATTCAACATCTACAGTATCATTTCACAGAAAATGTGATTGGTTAAATGTCTCTGAACATTCACTGTGTGCCTAGGGGCATTAGAGACATGTGAATATAATGGAATTATACTTTTTTCCTGTTTGATTAGTTAGCATTTCATGCTAGCTCTCACGGAACCCATCCTTGGTTTACACACAGAGATAGGTTTCTTATTTTCCGAGCATATCAATTTCCCTCATCCACATTTGACCTACCAATCGGAGTGTGCACACGCGTTCATTAAAGTTCTCAAGTGGACTTGAGTCACCTGAGCCTTTGCAGAACAGCCTGCGCCACTGGACTGCTACAATGGAAGCAGGATTTTAAGATACGGTTCACATTCAAATGGAAGCTATTTTTTGCTCAGCAGTGTTACAGGAGCAAATGAGCTACACAATCCATCAACCTTCCAAACTCATTTGACTCCTTTGCTAAAGTGACTGTAGGCGTTCTGACAAGGCAAGCGTAAATATAGCATTATGCAATCCCTACATTAACTTGTAGTTTACATACGACTAGGTAATACGCATTACAATGTATAAAGTTGCTGTTTGATGATCACACAATTAATGTAAAGTGATGTGCTGTTATTTCCAATATCTGTTACCTGTCATAATATATAGTCTTTTGTTAAATAATAATATTGTTTATTATTACAGTGTGAATTATTGTTGCTGTAGTTGTTAAATAAATATAATGTTACTACCAAGATTATATAATTCCATTGTATAGACCTATAAAAAAATACTATACATATTTAGTTTGTCATTTTGTGCTGTTGCAGACTAGTATTACAAACAGTATGACTGAACAATAAGTTAATAATACATATTTGTAATGCAAATATTCTCTCTGGGAGAATGTTGCAGTGCAGCTTTGTTGGGGTCCTGTCTGTGTGCAATTGGCACAATATTATCATATTATATTATATTATTATATTATTACTTAATATATATCACCAACTCTTTCTGATAGTAGCCTACTGATAACCTGATGAAAGGGCTAGTCAGTGGCTATATAACTAATAGAATTTGTATTACATATTGTCTCTTAGTATGTATTTGATTATACACTACAAAATATCTAAATCTTGTATATTTGTCTAATTTCTAGTAATATCTTACTACACTTAATATAAGACACAATTACCTAACAGAAGCTCTTCTATCCAAATATAATGTCTTATTTCATGAAATCTTACAAGCAAATGTTCAATTGTTTCATTGGCAGATTTATTTACTTGTTATGAGCAAATACGACCTTGTATTCATAATAAATGTACTTGTTTTTTTCAGTAGCACGACCTCCTCTGCATATTCTGCAGGCTAGCTAGACATATACGCACTTCTTCCTTGTAACAACTGAATTGCCCCTTTGGGTCTAATAAAGGCTTATCTTAATGACAGGTTAGTTAGGCTAATTGGAGTGAATACATTGTCCAACAGTAGCCAACTGTAGGTATGGTACATAGTTTTGTGTACGTGTATAGTAACCACATGATGAATTAGAATCTTTCCCATGCCAAATGCGCTCTGTGACTGGGTATGAATAAAAACTGTATGCTGTGACTGGGTATGAATAAAAACTGAATTAATCCTGAGGGACATTGCCAGTTTTACAGTACCAAAAACACTTTACAGTATTAGAATATGCAATTATACACTGGTGAAAAAAATTCAAATAAAACATATATACATACTGTACCGAAGCGAGATTATGCAACGGTCCGTATGTTTCATGGTTGTTGATTCTGTCCAATATAATGATGATGAAAGTTAACAAGTTGACCTATGATTATATATGTGGTTGCCCCAGACAGAATACATATGTATTGTTACACCAGTAGCAAATACATTCTTGACAGTCTTTACTTCAAGTAAAATATGGCAATTATGTCTCGTAAACTATGTACTTTTTTGTACTCCCCCCCACAGCATTGACACATCAGAAGGAACAATGGCAGATTTGCAGCGCATTACTAACTGAAGCGTTTGTCAGACAGCTTTCCACTTCAGAATTCTCGCTTCACCTCTACCCTGTGAAGATGTTGTGCAAAACTTCTGATTTAATTCAGTATTGGTTGGAATTTGAGTTCCACTGTAATATGTGCGCAGTCGAAACATAGTGCAGCTCTTGAAGCTGACCTTTCTGCCCCCCCCCCCCCCACACACACACACACACACACACACACACTCTGTTTTGTCCCCTATCGTATACTTGAAGGGGATATTTGTCTTTTCCGGCCTGTCTCTCTCCACAGGGAAGTCATAGGCTGGGGTCGGCTGTAGGGTGTGTCCCGGGAATTTGTAGAAACCTATTCTCAGCCTCTTCCGTCCATCAGTACTATGTGCTGAACGTCTGATACGTTTAAGATAGTTTAGGATAGAGACTGACTTTCCATAAGTGAGGAAGTGGATTTTCATTGGCTGTTGGAGAACTTGTGTGGTTAAAACGAACATGTCACTCCACGAGGCTGATGCCCTTCTCAACACCTCTCCATTCAAAGCTCCTGCAGTATATCTCTCACAGAATTCTACCCCCCCCACCCCAAATAAAGTAAAATAACAAGGGCAATATGTAAAATATTTTTAAATAGTAGCACTTACCTGTAATCCCCTTAAACACACACAAGACATACTGTACTGTAACATGTTTGCACAATCAATTATTATTACCTGCATGGTGAACAAAATGGTTTTAAACAAAATGGTTTTAAGATGGCAAATCTGATTCTTGTATATCAAATCAGATATAACAAATCAACAGAGGAATAGGCTTCTAACAAAATTATAATATCCTCATGAATTTGCAAAAGAGTAATCAGACACAGCAAGACACTGGTAAACTACTTTGTGTTGGAAAATTTCTATGATTTTGATCAATCTAAACACTTTAAAATCACAGTGATTTGTTTTTCTCCTCCCAAAACGCGGATTAGCTGTTAACCTTTTGGCATTATGAATCATGTTTGAATGTTGTTTTTCTTCTTCCTTCTTTTTATTGTATTTTGGGAAATGCTCAAATCTGAAGAACAATCTAAATATATATTTGCTTGGGTGAATATACATTCAGCACCATTTTCAGCAGAAATGGTATTGAAAGGACAAGCAGGAACTAATTTTTTTCAGCTATGAATTCACTAAAATGTATATAGTCAGAATATACATATATACATATACTGTACATACATATAGACAGAATTAGGGATCGCTTTGTGAAACATATAAAAAAAAAGAATCCACAAATCAATATGTATTGTTTCATCTCTGAAATATTAGTTATTTATATCTGAGAGAATACAGAGACACTATATAGGAGAGACATGCCACTAAAGTTGGCCCCACACTAGAGGACTTTCAAATTTTAACCGATTTTAAAAACGACATGAGGACAGATTTGACAAATGTTTTATATTTTACTCCTAAATAAGCACTAGTCAAGTTGCAGGACCACACACTTGGCGATCATCCCAAACACTTTCAGAGTGGCAATTCCAGGGACATCTCACAGAAACTCACATCAAACATGAGCAAAACAAACAGGAAGGTGAAACATGCCATCATACAGATCTCCGTTGCCATAGTAGCACTTGATTGTGGTACATGCCATGTACAGAGAAACAAAACTCTACCACAGCTACGAAAGCCTACATGGTTGCCAGTATCTATGGCGACGTTGTTGTGACTTCCAGTCAGTTTACGTCTCATTGGTTATTACGAGATTATGCTGGGGTTCATTGCAATTATTCATTCATTGGCAAAATACGGAATGGAAATTTTTGGTCTGTAAACCTCTCACAATACAGAATCATTTGGGCAGATGATCAGTTTCGGTCAGCCTCGCCCCAGCGATTGTCGGGAGGGGCAAATCAGACCTAGCCTAACCAGCTTAAATTTAATATGGCCATGAGAATCAGTCTGGAAAGCCTAGAAATAATTTTGAATGTGTCCGAGCAACTGAACTTACCAATCAGCGTTGTATTGATAGCTATACAGGCGAGGTTTGCCGACAGCGAAAATGACCAGATGGTTTATCCAATCCATGCCAAGTATATTTTTGAAAGTACCATACCCTTTATGAACCGTTTCAATGGGCAGCTGCCCAGATGGAATTGTGACTAACAATTCATCTGGCATGTCAAGTTAAATTGGTCCCAGAATCAGGCCAAAAACCGTCTAGTGTGGGGCCAGCATTAGATAATTTTGAATGGAGCTCTACGGGAGAATTCTGAAATGCAAATATGGCAGAAAATATCCAAATAGTAACACAACATAATCCAAAAGAGCCAATCGTCTGTGTACCGTCCAGGGATACGCCAAAGTGCTCTTTAAAGGCTGAAGGACTCCTTTCCATTTTGTCTGGTATTGTTTGTGTGTACGCATGTTTGCTGTTTTGCCCTATGCATATATGCGACTGTTACACACTTATGTTTCGTTTGTGTTCAATGTTCATTAAACGCCGAGCTGTTTACCTCGCGCCGTGACAGTCTGCTTTATAACTACCAAGCATTAACCTATTTGACCAATCGCGTGGTTGCGCTGACGTAAGCCACCTGCCTAATGTCTTCGTAAATAACTGCCCGGGGCAGTTAAAAGATGGCTGCGAGTGGCGAGACTTGCCTAGAAGGACTTTGGAGAATATGAGCAGTACAACGTGCTGTATTCAGTAGGTAAGATTAAGATTGAAAGGTCAACTATCAGTTGACCTTTCCCAAGCCCCGTCCCTTTCCGCCTGTCCTCCAATAAAATTTTTTATACTTCGACAGAAACTCCTTCAACTTTGTGTTTCCTGTTATAGCCTACTAGCCTACTACCTAGTTACAGTAACTAGGTAGTAGACAGCTGAAAAGGGCGCAGATGCTGACCATTTGACATAACTAATTTGACATAACTAATTTAAAATAAGTTATAAAAAACACTAAAAAAACATTTTATATCTTCAAAGCTGTTTGACGTTTTTTTATCAAGTAAATTAAAAAAGCAGAACCGTAGGTTTTACTAATTTGAAATGTAATGTAGTTTAGTGTTTCCATTTTTAAATCCAGAGTCCCAATATATAACTTTCATGAACATATTTTGAGGTAAGGAATCTACCGTACCGAGGCAAGGCTACAAATGTCCAACATCACTTTAAAGGTATAGTCTGCTTTTGTTAAGATAATACTTATGTAAAATGCAAATATCTCCTTGATTTCGACATATTTCCGTTCTCTGTGCATGCTGAAAAAATGATTGGGTACTTCTACGCAGCCCTGGCTCCGTAAATAGGAACAAAATGGAGAACACCGCTGATAACAATAATGCCGCTTGGTTTTGCAATGCGTTTTCATGTGCAGGGCGGAGCTTTTGAGGGACTGTTTTGATTTGAGCTCAAAGTTAGCAATTTACCTTTCTCAAGCCCCGCCCCTTTTTGCATGTCCTCCAATAACAGTTTAGCATTTTTTTATCTGACGGAACCTTCCGTCAACTGTCTGTTTTGCTGTAATAGCTTTCTATGGTGTTTTGTCCTACCTAGTTACAGTAACTAGGTAGGACAAGTGAAAGGGGTGAGGCTTGGGAAAGGTCAATTGTGCAAGAATGACTAACCTTGCTTGTCAACATCTCTCTCTCTCTCTCTCTCTCTCTCATTCTCTCTCTCTCTCTCTCTCTGGTACAGGTACACTCACCCACCCAACAAGCTGAAAAGCCATACAAGACAAATGCAGGTAAATAGCTGTGATGACAGCCCCAATCCCACATGTATAATATAAATGGAGATGGATAGGTGAAGGGGCAAGCAAAATATTAATAAGGAGTTGTGGTTCTTAGATACGACGAGGGCTCCGACATTAGGCTCATTCATCTTACACTTTGCTTTTCCTCCCAGCCATGATATTTCTCATAAATCACCAAGTTACGTGTCAAGTGAGAACAATTGAGCACAAAGTGAATGTCAAGCTCTCTTCCATGGCTGTTTTCCAATCTGGCCAATGGGTCTCTGATGTGGATGAATACAGCGGTGCAACAGTGGTACTGGCTACTGATTGGCTGATTGGGTTGTCAACAGACACCATTAAACATGAATATATTAAATAGTCAACTGTATACTGTCAAAATATTGCGTTTACAAATTATACTTACTGTAACACCTTACTGTATTGTGTGGGTGTGTGTCATTAGCAACAGTTGCCTAAAACAGTCAAACACACTTCTGATGCCGCAGGGATGACATTATTTTTCAAATGAGTTAACCAGCGATTGTTTACACCGCTGCTTGATCGTCACTTTTTAATTGTGTTTTAATGTTAACAATTAGTACATGAATTAGCGGCGTCAGCTAGAAAATAATGGGATCTTCGATACAAAATGCACTACATTGTATATATGCTGTATGATGCTGTATGAATAGGAGATGTCTGAGCATATTTGTGTAAAATAGATGCATTCTTTTAATTCTTCAATTTTTTTTAATCATTCAAGGGTGTTTATAATACTAGCAATAAGATGTCTAATTCCAACAATAGGCATACCTGCGCTTTTGTCTGTAACTGTACTCACTGTAAGTCACTTTCAATAAATGTATGCCAAATTATCAATTGATAATAAAATAATAAAGTGTATGGACAACAGGCTATAGCTGTGTATAAAATGACCAGCATATTGGTGGCGTCGTTAGTTCTCATTCAGGTCTGCTTCTTTCAATAATTTCTCAGTCAATCCGCTTACATTTGTTCACACACACACATGCACGCTAGCACACACAGTCTAATATTACAGTCATATGGTAAAAAAAAAAAAAAAAGCCAACAGGCTACAAAAGTGATTTAGCATATTTATAACATCAAGGCGAGAATATCATAATTCAACTAAACTGCTAAAACACAGAGCCAACAACACTGCTGTTTTTTTAATATTCCTTTGCCATATTAACCAAGAAAACAGCTACAGTCAGCCAAAACATATCAACGCCATATGGAACGGTATATAAGCTATGGTTTGCAGGCAAATGTAATGCGTTGGAGATAGCAACCTTATGCCAGACGACAAGAAACACAATGAAATAGCCTTGCTCGGCGTTCAGTTGCTGGTAGGCCCCAATAGTGATGGGTCGTTCGCGAACAAGGAGCTGGTTCCCGTCCGAGAGCCGTTTTCAAGATCCGTTATATCCGTAAGATATTCGATATTTAATGGTAAACAGAATAATAGGCCATAATTTATCTGTCGAGACTGGGTGCGGGCTGTTGGAAGGTGTTGGAATCACTATCAAGCTTCTGACAACAGTAGGATATATTCATGCATTGCCATTATATCAGTAGAATGCTTAGAACCTCTGCTTTTAATACTGTATATAGCCTGTCTGACACAAAAGCCAATTCCAAGTTATTTAATTATTTATCCCTAAATAATATATGTGAACAAAAATTTTGCCAAAGGTAATTCACTAACTGAAAGACCATTGGCTTTACAACCAGCACGTCAAAATCAGATGTTTTTATACCAAAAACAATGTAAAAGAATGGTTATACAGTTAGGCTATTTTAAGTGATACATGTTAGGGTTGGGCAGATAGTCGATGTGATCGTCCATCGCCAATGGCTGACATGCATCACAATGTTTTACAGCCATCGTGATAAACACACACACACGCAGATGCAAAATACACTCGTGCCTTGGCTGCATCACACCATCTCGATGTCTATCTGGCAATGCGATCAATGCATTATGCTAACGTAATGCTAACAGCAAAACGAAACGACTTTATAGTTTACTGCTCGTGTTCACTCACTTTGCTGTACCAGTAGTAGCCTACGGTGCCTAGCGTATTATGGTTGGTTGTTCGCTAGATGACGGCAAGTGTATCATTCTTTTGTGCGAATGATATGAGCATATAAATCCTGCACACCATAAAATTTAAGTAGACCTACTGCCTGACAGCTTATAGTAATTTATTAACTACTACTTCAATTTCATAGATAGTCAATCATTTATAATTACTATATTTTTTTTTTTAGAAGTTTAATAAATTAGGCTAAGACATGCTTTTTAACGCGTGCCCCACCACCCCCATCACGCCCATCACGATGTATTTCTGTAGATATCGTCCGATGCCAATTTAGTAGACATCGATCAACCCTAATACACGTGCCCTCATATCAATCATAGGTCTTAATATTGTTTAATTTGGCTGAAAAGCCAGAAGTGGTACCAAATAAAGAGCCGTTTGGGAGCCAAAAGATTGCTGAGCCGAGTCAAAAGAGCTGAGGCTCACCAAACAGAGCGGGAATGCCCATCACTAGGCCACGATCACAGAGAGACGTGTCGCTAGAAACTCGTTGCTAGCAAAACCATTATTTTCCTATGGTAATTCACGGCGCGCCTGGCATCTTCTCTTGCACACTACTCGTCAATGTCACACTTTGTCCAGGCAGCAATCTCTTTAGCCAAAGCAGCCAATCTCTGTGTGTAGACAACAGCCGTAGACAACCAGACAGAAAACACAGTGAAAAGAAAATATCTTTACAACGTCGTACTAAACATATTACACACACCTGTACAGTACGTCACTTTCAATAAGTGTGTGCCAAATGATCAACTGATAATAAAATACTGAGAAAAAAAAGTGTATGTGCCACAGATTAAAACCTCTCATAATTAGAAAAAATAATACCACTAAGTATTACCTGACACTAGCATGCTCATGGAATGATAGATCGCCATAACTTACTGAACACTGTCAGCACTCTGTGGAGGATGTAAATTATTGTGCTGTTTACATGTCAAATCTTGACAAACATATTGTTTATCACCCGAGAAATAATTTGCAACACATTTTTATAGTGCTTATGTTGTCTGATTAAGCTAAAAGCAATCGGTGAAGGACAATGCTATGGGTGAAACCTCTTGCTGAACATCCATTGGTCTTTTCTTCAGAGCTTATGCTTTGTGCGGTTTCTTGTAATCGCAAATCATTTTGTACTTATAGATGACACACTGTTTATTCAGCTAAAAGTGTGTATAGGATTTAACCTGTGTAAAAATGTCAGCATGCAGCTCTGTTGATTAGCCGAAGCATTATAACCACTTGATCAACAACTAGTAATAATGATATAGCATGATATAATTTATCACGCTCTTTCATCTTCTTGTCATCTGTAAATTCTGCGTGAAAGATTGTTTCTTGGCTGTCAGAGGTGTGATGTTCTGGTTTTACATGTCAAGCAACGATAAATGCCAACTCGTAACTAGGGGAGAGCACTGTTCATTTGGTGATGTCACAATGTATATTATGACCAGATGCTCACCAGAATAAGACTTGTCTTCTTCCTTGCCGTGTCACTCAACAGAAACTAAGTATTGCCACTAGTGAATTGTGGTCCCCGTAGTTCAATCGCCCACCAAATCCACCCACACCCTATTTTTCCATCCGCCCATGGCCTATAACCCATGTCTATTACCAGTGGTGAGACGTCAGGACCAGCAAGGCCTTCTCTGCTGGCCTAACATAAATCATAATCAGAAATCATGATCATAATTTGATAAAAGTTCATTTAATTTTGAATTTACTTTCCCTAAATATATAAAAATATTATACAT
>JAOEGT010071390.1:0-10798 GCA_025447795.1 Speoplatyrhinus poulsoni
ACTGAAAAGCTATTTGATTCAGAAAACAGCGCCGCTACCGCCACGCTACTCAGAAATGTAGTTTAACTAGTAGCGTCACTACTTGTAGCGACGCTACTGCCCAACACTGTATATATGAATATCCACACCACACAGACATGTGTTGGTAGGTTACCATGACAGCTAGCTACAGTCTGTAGATTTAAAAGAAGAAGAGGCAAGAGAAGGTTGATGTGTTTGCATAGAGAGATATATACAGTATATATATATATATATATATATATATATATATATACACTGTATTAAGACAGACTGGCCCATTGCATGGTGAAAACCATCAGATTCCTGTCACCAGCCAATCGACCAATGCATCTCTGCTGTTAAGTGTACTGTACCAGCTGTAGGAATACATGCCCTAGTACACACACGCACACAGGTTTAAGCATGCACCAGAGCCACATGCTAAGCTGGGCCCTGGGTCTCGTGAAGAGCAGAAGTCTGTCTGCCTCCTGCGTGCCCTTCAAAGGAAGTCATTTGTCAGCGGGCAGCACCTAGCACTTAGCGCCGGCCCCACGCCGCTAACCTGTGTTTGCAGCAGAGGAATGCTGGAGATCACTGTAATTTGCCCGTGGCTCGGGGCCTGTGCCGAGACCCCGGCCGCCATAAATCTGGATGACAGGAATGTGACTGAGTCAGTAGACCTGACTCCATTCCCTCTGTCTGACCACTCCCTTCCTCCCTATAGTTACTCCTGCTCCCCCCAAAACCCTCCCCCCAGCCCACCTCATGTGTCTAACTCCCCCCCCCCCCTTGCCTGTATGTCCCCTGGAGGATGGACATACTGTATTACCACTACCGCTATTACGTAGAATTACCATCAGAAGACTATATCAGTGTTACAACTGGGAAATATGGCTGTATTACAATATGAGGTACTCAGAATGTGTTGTTTTTACAATGTACTGTACACAAATGGGATGTGTGCTTTTTTGAACGCACTAAACAATAAGTGGAATATGTTATTCTGAATAAATGAATGAGAATGTTATCACATCAAACAACAGTGTCCTCTCCTTTTCTTCATTCATTCTCTCCTAACTCTTGCTGAGTTGTGTATCTCTCAAGCCCAATGCAGAATGGCGGCGCGGAACGTCATATGGCGCGCGTTAAGTGATGCCCCTAGCACCAATAGAAAGGCGCCATGGTGCACCAACAGGGGATATCACACACAACGCAGGTCAGAAGACCAAATGGTGGTGGTGTCTCGCCTAGTTGTCTAGTTTTTATTAACTTGCTAATTTACAGATCTGAGCATTTAAGACGGGAAGCTGGGCTACCATAAGAAGCCGAGACGCAGAGGCAGAAGCAGAAGCAGAAGCAGAGAAGAAGAGCTGCTATGGGAGCCAGGACATTCAAAACTGCTTTTTCTCTTGTGCTTTCAGGAGCGTCGACGCTGGAGAAAACAACAGTGGCGTATTGTGTCGCCGGGCAGGGTTTAGACCATAGGTTTCGACCATAGGTTTCGATGCCCCTCGAAGAGGGCCTGTGTGCGTTGGGCTTCACTCATTTTATCCTCTGTCAATCTCTACATTTCTTCTCCAAAGATCTACACCCCCACACACCTTTGCACCTGTGATGTAGCAATTATTCTTTTCTAACATTGTTTCTAACTGAGGCATGTTTATTAATGAAAGTATTCTCTCACTCTCCAAAATGTGCTCACCCTCCCATATCTCTCTCTCCCTCTCCACTGAATCCATTGCAAGCATTAAAGCATTATACATTCCTGTGAAAAGGCTACTAATAATTTAACATGTAGTTTATTCGCAGTTTTTTCCTGATTTACATAATTGTATTTTTAATATAAGAATAAAAAAAGGATTTAATTTTGTATATGCTCACTTAAATGAATAAAGGCTGTATCTCATAAGAGTGGCTTTATATTTTACTGCTAAGTAAAAAAAGATACAAATTAAAATATAATATTAATTATTGTTATATTTAAAATGAATTATGTTTATATATTTAGAAATTCTAAATGTAATGTCCTTTTATTGTAATGACAGAATTTAGGATTTTTATTGCAACACACTTAAATGACACATGACATGATACTTACATGACAATATTTATCACTATTTTAATTATACTATGCAGATTGAGACCATGCTTGACTGTGAATTATTGACTGATTCTTGACCTAAGCATTTTACAATACATGTTTCTGCTGTTGGGAAACCTTCAGGGAGAATTCATTAGCAGCACTAAATGGGGCCATTTTCTTTGGAATGCCCCTTTTAAAAGCTATCTCACAGTCTGTTGTAGCGCCTGAAGACGCCAGTTAAAAGAGAAACCATTTGAGTCAAGCTGGTATCAGAATGTCTGCTTTTGGCCCAAAGAGCTGAAAATAGAATTGTAGCATGAATAATGTGAGAGTGAAAGTGTCGCAAATGCTGAATCATAAAATGACTTGACGACTGTACATCCACGACTGTACACACAAAGTGGTCTATCTGTGAGCTGGAAACAGCCATGAGCCACTGAGTCACTCAAGCTGATAAGCTTGAAAATAAAAGTCTACATGACTGCGTAACAGTGAGTCTTGCCCTGCAGCAATAATATAATAGTATATTCAATATTCAAACAACAACAAAATACTTAGAAAGAAATAGTAGTCCAACTCAACAACTAATATACTTTATTTATGGGTATATTTTTATGGTTGCAATTCTCGTGCTGTACACGAGCAACCACATCAAACTGCTCAGTAAATGTAATACCGTACAGTATACAGTATGACAGTAAAAGGCTTTGGTTAGTACTGTAAGGTGTGTCATTTCTCTATTTCATTCTGAGAGAACATATATGGGAAACATGCATATAATATGCTACTCGTGCAGCTGTAACAACTGGGAATGTTTTGTTTTGCATGCTTCCCAGTAGTCATGGTTGACTGGCTTCGCTGATGCTGACTAAATGACTAAAGAGAGATGAATACATTGACTCACTAGCTAACCCTTAAGGCCAATATACAGTATATATGCTTCTGCGGCGTAACCTACGAATAGGGCATAACCTACGCTTTAGCCTAAGGCGTAGCCCGACGCACACCTTTCCAAACATTTCACAACCTGTCCATCTGTCCATCCCTCCATTCGTCGACGCAGCCGACGCAACGGTCTTGTAGATGCAAGCCTATTTGCCATAGTGCTTTGGAATTAGGGATCTGTACATGCACAGACCGTCTTTCTTTGACAATCCTGGTATTATTATGAGATTAGATGGAAATTAATTGTTTTATATAACTTGCTTGAGCATTATTAACCAAGACTACAACTTTGCAAATGACAAGACAGGGATTTCATGTTAGCATTCTCTTGTGGATTCACGTGTCCGGTCTATGTATATTTGGAGGGGAATTATAGAACACAAATACTTAGTTGGTTCTCTTCCACACCAAAAACCACCGGTTTGACACAGTATGGCACCTAGAAAATACCTGGGCTGCACCTTGGTAGAATGTTGTGGGCTATGCTTCCAAGTTTAGTACACTGTAGGCCTCAGTACGTGCAGCATTAAAGCAATCTTCCTCTGATTCATCTTAACGTTTGATATCGTACTTCACTGCTGTTATTGATATACAGTTATGTATATATGCAAAAACAAGAGTTTGTTTTCCCTTAATTCTGTTTACCTTAAAACTATCTTTTGACTTGTATTAGAAAGGTGCATGCTGCCAGGTAAAAACACCGCTGTGAGGTGATGTTCATGACGGCTCAACGCTTAGAGGAGGCTAGCGGGAACAAGTAATGACATCACAGGTGAGGTAAATACAATGTGTGTTGACTAGTGATATGATTCTGTGTGTGTGTGTGTGTGTGTGTGGGGAGGGAGGGGGTTCAGTTATGATGTTGAGACAGAGGTTAGTCAGAATATAGGTGAGGCAGTGTGAGAAATGTCATATATTGCAGCCAGGTGTTGGCAATGTATGTGTGTGAGTGTGTGTGTTTGAAAGTCAGGGAGCAGGTGGGCCAGTCTGTCATTATGGACTGAGTCACTGTGCTAGCGTCAGCCATGGGCACACACACACACACATCATACTTGCCTGGTCTAGACTGTGTTTGTGTGTGTGTGGCAGAGGTGGCAGGGGTGGGGGTGTATCTCAAACAGGGGAATTCCAGCCAGACTGGATCCAGGATCATGTGTAATGGCTCAGAGAGGGGCTTTAACAACACCTTGTCTCTGCTTCTAAAGGCCCATTACTTCCACTAAGGGCCGCTCCACACAGAGACACAGACAGTGGTCCTAATTGATCCAGTGTAAAAACCAGAGCCGATCCAAATGCAGAAAACATCTTATGTCAGGGATGACGTTCGTATATCTCACCAATTACAGCCTAAGAATGCTTGGGCGTTGATGAATGGTGGTGACATTTAAATATCACACCCCTATATGTGGAATTTCTAGATTTGTGTAGCCTATATGTATATATTATATTGTGAACATTATGTATTTCCTAATTTTAGAGCAAGGCACCTATAGTGTTGGGTAGTCCTTTTTATGTCCATTTTCTATGCAGGCCATGTCATCTGTGCATACATCCATAACATGATACAATGTAAGGTATTATAATATATATTTTATAATCACTTACAAACCACTGTGCTGATGTAGCAGATGTGTGATTACACAAGGTGGAATGATATATGTGAACGCACGCCAAAGCATGTATTTGCTAGCTTTAAGTGTCCATACTATTTTAACGTATCATAGCCAGGTGTAAATCATTATAGACTACTTATAAGAACTTATGTGTTGCTCTAAGTAAAGTGAGACACATTATGCTCAACAAAAGCCTATTTTATTAATGTAACAGCAATTTCAATAAAGGTTTTGTGCAGTGGTTTCCAAACTACTTCATTATTTCTTATTCACATGTAACAGCAATATCAGCCTATACAACCTAAATTAAACTGTGCATGTTTTTAAATGAAAACTATTTCCACTGGTTATGTTATTTGGTGCTTTTACACTGTATGGTACAGGCTCAACTCGGCTATACTCGCTTTTGGAACCAAGTAGCCTAGTTCGATTTCCACTGCAGATCGTACCCGCTCAATGTATCTCGATGAAGGTAGCTGGTCGTTATAGCAAAGCTGCGGTTCAAACCGCTGACCTATAAAAAAGGTTTACACCACGTGTGCCATTGTGGTCCTCATTCAATTAAATAAAACATTGGCTGTGTGGGCCAACAAATCGTAGACTTCTCAGTAGACCTCGTTACGCGAATTTCCCTATCCCTCTCTTGCTGGGCTAGATCCTTTCATCGTTTTTGCGGTTTGACATTTATAATGCTGGATTCACATGGAACGTGACCGACGGTAGATGGCCTTCTGGACTCAAGGAGAAAACTTTTGAAGAAATGGCAGGACTGCAAAAATGAAACATGTACAACGATATGTTGCTATGGTAATATTGTTTACAAGATCGTATTCTTGTAGCTAATATTTTATGTAATTATTGTATCTAGTATTCTAGTGCTGTTGCACCAAAAATGATTAGCTTTTTGTCCAGATGGACAATAATTTCTCCATGTGTGAGGGAGCTATGTAACATCCGCTTGTAAATTGCGTCATGGAGAACTACAAAAAGTTCCATTTGCAATTGCTATCATTGTCTAGCATGTACATTAGACTACAGTTCCCCCTGCTGAGAAGGTTGCGTACACGAGCTGCAACTTGATTTGTTCAAATGTGGAAATGAACGCATTACGCACAGTTGATTGTTGTACACATGTTTGATAAATGAGGGCCATTGTGAGGGAGTGGCTGTCTCAGTCTCTGCCTGGGTGTGTGTTTCTAATAACTGTGTCTATGTCAGAAAGGTCTCAGCCTGTGAGTGTGTAACACAGCACAAGAGAGAGAGTGTGTGTGTGTGTGTGTGTGTGTGTGTGTGTGTGTGTGTGTGTGCGTGATAAGTAAGCCCTTGTGTGTGTGCTGTTGACATGACATGGCCTTGTGATTTCCACCTTAATTGTTACCATGTGTGTGTGTGTGTGTGTGTGTGTGTGTGTGTGTGTGTTGGTCAGACCACTTCAGAGCAGGCTCCGGGCCGCTGCCACTTCACACAACGTGCACAAGTCCATGCACGAGTGTGTATTATGTGTGTGTGTGTGTGTGTGTGTGTGTGTGTGTGTGTGTCCTACCTGTCTTCTGGCTCATGTCTGTGGGCAGGTGGGGGGGACTGGGGGAGAAGTGGTCATTGCTGTAGGGCAGGAGGGAGGTCAGCGGATGCATCCCGTGAGACTGCTGCACCACGGACACCTTGTTGGACTGGAGGGAGAGAGACAGGGCTGTCACTCCACACAGCAACACGTCAAATGAAAGATGAGCTCTTTCTAGTGCATTCTTAATCAATGTGTTATTCAATGAAAACCAAGAGACTTCAATACTGAACATACTAAGACCAGTTGGTGTCTTTTGGCATTGAGAAATGTATATTTGGAGAGCATGTGGTAAGGCTTTTTTATGTTATATTTTTATTTTATCACAAGATATTGTTATTTCTTTAAACTGTATGTTATGTTTTGTTCATATTGTCATCAGATGGGCCCATGCATTTAGATGAAATGGATGAAAAAAGGCACGTGACAATTTTAACATTTTGACAGACACACTACATAAAGACAAGACAGACAGACAAACAGAAAGGACAGACAGACAGACAGACAGTAACACAAGCAAGCAGACATACACAGACAGGTAGGCAGACAGACAGGCAAACAGACAGGGAGGCACACAGGCAGGCAGACAGACAGGTAGGCACACAGGCAGGCAGATAGACAGACAGACAAATTAGACACTTTTACGTATAGGGACATGGAACCACCCTCACCCTAACTGAGGAGGGGGAACAGGAGGAGAGGAGAGGAGAGGAGGAGTGAAACAGGGAGAGAAGGAGGGAAGCCCATTTGATCGATAGGCCTTTGATGATCAAGGGCGGCTGCATGCGCGCTGTTTGCTTTCATGTTTCTGTTTACAAATGGCTCTCAATAACTTAGGTGAAACCCAGTTATTGCTAATGCTCCCAGCATGCGGCCAGACATGTGATATGTCACAGTGGTTTACAACGCACATCAGCCCATACTGGAGTACATGTGTGTTGGAGCATGCGTTTCAACTGTGTGTGTGTGTGTGTGTGTGTGTGTGTGTGTGTGTGTTTGAGCGTGCGCAAGAGTGCGTTTTGTGTGCAGAATTGTTTACATATTTGAAAGTTTTGAACTCAATGGCTTTCATTTTTGTGAATATTCAAGAATATTTTGTTGTTAATCACGTTGTCCATGTTTGTGCAGAGATGTGTGTGTGTGTGTGTGTGTGTGTGTGTCAGGTCTAGAGCTACTTGTGGGCCCCCTGCTGAGATACAAAGTGAATACCTTATCACTTAAATACAGCACTTCCACACGGCTATACTGCATATTAAACACACACACACACACACACACAAACAACAAACCCTCTCTTATCCCCACCCGATTACATCAACATCATAAACTCTGTATGCATGTGTGCGCACATGCACGCTCGTGCACACATACGCGTGCGGTTACGTGGCCAGTTGCTGAGCTGAGATCAAACTGGTGAACCACTTATAATGTTGACATGCGTGAAAATAACATAAGGGGTGGCTCGGTGAGTCAAACTGTCAGCCTGATAAGGTTAACTGCATTCCCGTATAAAGGCCACTGGGAAAAAAAACAAAGGAGAGAAAGAATGTATTGTAGAGAGTAGAGAATACCTTGTCGGTAGAAATTTGCGGTCGAACTCTTTCAAGGTTTGGCTCATTCTCGCTCTCATTTCTCAAAATGTACGTACTGCGCCTTTAATGCCTGTGACACTAGGTTCTTACCGAAAACAAAAACTTAGCCTAGTAATGAAAGCCTGTTGAACTCAATATGTTTGTTTCTTTTTCGCATCTGATTATATATTGCTGTAAAATAACAGCCATGATGTTATCATCACAGTAGGATTAACAGCTTTGCGAGTTTTTGCTGTTTGCTTGATTTGTTTGTTTCAGAGAAATCTAACCTCTCAGGGAAGTTATTCAAAAAACAAATAAATTTTTTCTGTCACTGTACCGGAAACACAAGCTCACGTCTAGTACTTCCCGCGCGGATGCATGCAGACAATTAGACAGATACGCATACACAAATGCATTGGCCACCACGCGCACACAGTTCATGCAGCCGGGAGGCCTTCAGAAGTAGCGATGATGACTGTCTCACGTGGCTGAGGTTGATGTAAGCGCTCTGCTGTAACATTATAGCCGCAAAATAGTCCATTTATGTTTCCTCTCTTCCTTGGGGTAATTAGCCGGCCTTGAAGTGGGTTGTGCCGCCGCGCCCTCCTTTTTTAACACACACTATGGAAGGCTCACTCACAGAGAACACTGGGCTAACCTATAATTAAAAAAAAGTACTAGAAAAGTACCCCTTGCACACAGACACACATGGAACGCACATAATTACCTTAGTGTGCGCACGACTGGAGAGTATGCGTGTGTGCAATGGTGCCTTTTTGGCAGACAAGCACGCACACAGGAAAATATGCATTATGGTAAACACCCAAAACACAATTTGCACTCTCTCTCTCTCTCTCTCGCACGCGCACTCTCTATCCCTCTCTCTCTTTCTCTCTCTCTCTCTCTCTCTCGCATGCGCGCTCTCTATCCCCCTCTCTCTCTCTCTCTCTCTCTCTCTCTCTCTCTCTCTCTGACATGTACACATGTGCACTTGCACGCGCACACACCCAAACCCACCACAACAGCACAGTACCGTATGGGTAAATAATCACAGCACTTAAATTCACCCATTTTAATCCCTTCTGTTTGTTGATTACATCAAAGATGTAATTACTTCAAAGAAGCCATTACTTCAAAATTCCAATTATATATCAACACCTTTCTGAGGCTGTGTGAGAATCGTAATGCGGCCTCCCGTCTCTCTGTAGTCTAATTTCCCTTGAAAGGCCTTTGATTTGATCAACATATTGTTTTTCGCCTTTTATCTCTGCTGTGTTTGAACGGGAATCCGGTGCTGAATGCAGGAGTTAATGGGGTCTCAGACATCACTTGGTTGTAACGTTGGCCCCTCTGTCTTGACCCTGACGAATACAAGCACACACACACACACACACACACACACACGTGCGCGCACGGACGCACACATGCACAAACATACACTTGTATAAATGAGCGTGCATACTTGCTGAGTACGCGCACGCATGCACACACGGGCACAGACACACCATCGATTAAAGGACCTCACACTGATAAAACACGCCACGTTTAATGTATTCTTTAGTTTTCAGATGATACACTAAGGAGATGCCTCGTTCTCTTTTTATTGAAGCAGGAAATTAAAGGGTCCTTTCTTTTTCCCCGAGTGCTTTGAGTGTAATGTCTTTAATCTCAAATATCACTGACATTAAACACAATCATTCTCTCTCTTTCTCTGACAATCACCTCTCCCAGGCCTGGCTGAACTAAGCAGAACAAGGTTAATGGGAATTAATGGCAATTTTACAGTCCTGTCCACAAAGCTTTTAAGTAGCTGCAATCAAAACGCTTTGCTGAAAAGAACGTTTGTCACAATGAGATGTGACACTGAATAGAAGATCGCCACTTGATTAGACTACTAATTTAAAACAAATAATAACAGGAATTGATAAATAACTCTCGTTTAATGGTGTGTTCAAGCTTGAATCAATGTTTAAAGCGTTTATGTACAAAATTATTTCAAATTTGAATGCAATCTCTCAGAAAATAATTCCTCGTCAACACAAGCAAATACACCTTGAAAAGCTCTGATATGCTATCTCGAATGCATGGTCCTGTACAAGAGAAACCATGTTCACGAGTAGAACTGGTAGAACAAGCTAGCTAATGATATTTGTCTAATGGTTTAGACCAATTTACATTCGTGTTATGGGGTGGATTCCACTGTGCACCTCTGTGCAGACCGTGACAGCAGAACAGTGTTATGCAGCTAGTGCACAGGTTGTGGGACACCACCACGACCATTCAAATGTGTCCTTGTGCACTAGTAGCACTTAGCTTCGTGAGATCACCATTCTGTTATCTTCGCCGCGAGAATCAGTCTGGAGAGTTTGAAAATCGAGGTGTTTCAGGCCGGTAAACCTAGTGTGTTGCCAATCAGCGTCGTAGTTTAGCTGGGGGCGTGGTTTAGGTGTGACGTAGGCAACTTGGAAATAATGGGAGTCGAATACGCCTAGAGAAGATATAATATAGCATCAGTTTTATTAGAATTTATTAGAAGAGCAAAGGCTTTACTCAATGGAGAATTTGCTTTCACTCTTCTCCCGACTTTTCTACTGCAAGAGCGGATTACTGGTTCACAAGTTCATCTAATCACACGCAACGTTTTTTTTGAAAGCGCGTGCCCTCTTGAATCAGTTTCAGTGGTCAGCTCCCCAGATGGATGTGCCTTAAGAGACACATATATCTGGTCTTGTCAGGTTAAGTAGCATGCTGCACTTGCATAAACAAGCAGATGCTTTTATCAAAAACAACACTATTATTCTTTTTTTATTGTATTTATTAACATTACCATGCAATTATTTATAAATGAACTGCAACTGCAATGCAGACATAAAAAGCATGATATTTTCGTAACTGATGTACAGTAGCCCAAACATAGTGTATCATGGTTGCTGTACTTTTAGTTAAAGTAAATGAGACGCAGACCGTTTCTAACAATATATACACATTATGTTCCTTTATAGACCATGTACACTGGTGGATA
>JAOEGT010071401.1:0-16093 GCA_025447795.1 Speoplatyrhinus poulsoni
TGCAACATCTTCGATATGATATTGCGCAACGTGATATTGCGATAACGATACTGAATCGATATATTGTGCACCCCTAATAGAAACTGTAATAGAGCCCCTAATTTACTATATTACATTCGTATTATTAACGCGTGTAATAATTCCATTGAAATAGTGCTGTAAAAGGAAGATACATGATTATCCTTTTCATTAACTCATAAAAGAGCTGTATGAATCCACAAAGTATAGTTGTTTGTTTAAACGTTCAAAGAGAAGATGCTGTGACAATGTAAATCATACAACAGCAACAACGTGTCCATCTCGCATCAACCTTCAGCCCGGCTCCTACATGATCACGTGTGTGTGTGTGTGTGTGTGTGTGTATATTTCACGACCTTCACATCAGAATGACCTCTCAGCTGAGCCGATGCCCCCACAGACATGCAGGTTATTGTGCATGCGCGTCTCCGTTGATGAGCCTGTGTGTGCCTGCGTGTGTGTGTGTCACATCAGGCGTGGGGCGTCGGGCTGAGTCACAGCAGACTGTAACAGAAGTGTTTTCAAAGCAGCAGGTCTGACACCAGCGGGCCCGGTGATAAATGTGCACCCTGGCAAATGAACCCTGGAAATTATCAAACACTGAAGTATATATGCGCTCTCTTTCACTCTCTCCGACACACACACACGAACACACACACACACTCGCGCATCCATCCACTTTGGAAAGTAGACTGCGATGATGCACAGCCTCCGTCTACAGGCACAAATAACAACACCAATGTCCTCCTGTCACTCACACCAGCTCCCATGTAGTAACCCCGCCCCACCCCCGGAAGACCTGACAAGCAAAAACAAATGCTACCTCAAGCAGTGAAACTGATACTCTACGGTTAGGGAGAGAAGGGCCTACAGGTGTCTGTGTGCCTGTGTGGCTCTGCATGCATATATACACAACATCAGTGTCCCATGTGTGTGTGTGTGTGCGCACGCGTGTGCAGAGGTGATGACGTGGCGGGCAGGGGCCACTCATGTATGAAACTGTGTGTGCATGCGTGTGCGTTCGCTCCCTTCCGAGCATGTATGTGCGTACTTATATGGCCTCGGTGGGGGAGGGGGGGGGCACGTCCTTTTTTCCTGAGAAAAGACGTGGCCATTATGACTCGAGCGGCGGGCTGGGCTTTGTGGCGCCTGAAAAACACAGCGCAGAACAACAGTAATGTCCAAAAAAATTTGAGTAGGCGGAGAGCTGTTTTTCTTGGCAAGCGGCTACTTTATTAGCCATCCGTGTATGTCCATAAATATTTATAAACAGTGGAATATTGCAATAAATGGCAAAAAGGAGAGGGGGAGAAAAAAGAAAAGAAAAGAAAAAACCTTCCACGCCCAGAAAATGATGGGGCCCTGGTCCAGTTCTGGCATTAATCTCAGTCATTAAAAAACAGGGGAAATGATTAGTGACAGGCTTATGGAATTACATCATGCCCTGGGTCGACAGGCCTCCCCAAAAGGCATTATAATGAGAGGACATGGGTTTGTTTCATTATTTATTTTAAATATATATTTTTTTTATGCACGGCTGTGTGTAGGTGGCGGTACAGCTGCCCTGCTCGTGACAGGCAACATGCGCTAAACCTACTGTCCTCCGCACATAAATGTATTTTTACATATCCAGGCCAAATAACATGCTAATGCACAAACACACAGGCTAACTTCACGTGTACGTGTGCTTATAGAGTTACACTAGACGAGTTTTACACGTGTACCGTGTTCTGGCAAACGCTAGCATTACTGTAAGGATAGCATCACCACCTACGACCCCACCCCACACACACACACAAATGATTGTCCCATCAACACTACAGTTGTTGACAGATAAATTGCAGGCTATGCATTCTCACTAGTGGCCGGACACAAATATACAAAATTACAAAACAATTTCCAATAATGGTTTACAGATACATATGAGTGCCAAATACACACACACACACAACTATACAATTAGATTATTTAGGTTTTAAAATGTTTTTTTTATTCATAACGCAGTACAAATGCGTCATACCATTTTTTTAATGCCATAAAAGTAGAATTTATGATTTTTAAATAGGCAGGCCATATTGGATTGTATATGTAATGACTATAGTGTGTGGATTATCGATTGGAAACATCAACCAATTGCATAATGCTTTAATAGGACCCTAAAACATAAACATTGCAAAGCAGGTTTGGGACTGACAGCGTTATGACTAGGGATGGGACGATATACGATATTATCGTTTATCGCGTTAAAAATACTGACCGAAATAATCGTGACATCTTCATGTATAATACATTAGCTTGGTTCCTATCAAGTATGGAAACAAACAACAACAGAGATATTATTGACTGAAGCATTTATAACCTAGCAAACGCCTTCCTTTCAACATATTTGTAAATGAAAACATACATTGTATAATAAATAAAACAATGTGTACTCTATTGATGGGAATCTATTAACAACCTGTAAAAAAAAGCTTTCGGCAAACCGCGTAGACTCCATTACATGGTTTATTTCATGACTAAATGATGCACTTATGATGCACTTAAATGATGCACCGTCCCATTCGACATAGGACGTCTTGAGCAATGGAGAAACTATTTATAGTCTGAGATTATTTTATGGTAATCTGTCGCCCACCTTTGGGACCGGACCTACAAAGGGGACACCAGTCTTTCCTATTGGCCTGGCATGGGAGCTGGTCAGACACTCTTTCTTCTGTCGGCCGGCAATTGTTTTGGGCCCTGATAAATATTTACTCTTCCCAGCTCGGCAGTGAAATGAGAGGGAAGAGAGAGGCACCCATTGTCGTGGGGGGTGGGGGGGGTGTTAGAGACACTGAGAAGACAGCAGGATCCTTTATTCCCCACTGGAGACCCCAAGAAATGCCAATACACAACTGGACTGGGAAAGATTCCCTGCCAGTAAGGGTTTAAGTGGAAACTCACAGACTATGCAGCTTTTCAAAGGGACAGTGAAAAATGGTTCTTCACAAGAAGGACCACCAGCAGAACTCCCAAGACATAAAGGGGTAAAGACAAAGACACTGATATAGAAAGAGAAGCCAAAGCGTTGGTGGAATATTCGCTATATAGTCAGCTCTTCAACAACCAAGGCAGACCCGTTTGCCTTTTCCCTCCCATATAACAACAAGAGGCTCTTCACAGACAGGGCCCAAATTAAACTTACAAAGAGGGGTGGTCCAGCAATCTGCTTGGACAGACGAAAAAGAGAAATGTTGTATTGTGGGAAAAACATTAAAAGTGAGTACTGTTTTCTTACACCTTATAGATGTTTACCACACACACACACACACACACACACACACACACAACTAAAGCTTACATGCTGGATGTGTAGTTTACTACGCTGCATCGTTTTTTACGCAGCCACAATGCAACATTCAAGTTGACGCTACTCTTCACCTGACGCTACTGCATACGCAATGCAATGCTGCAAGCGCTATACGCTGCGCACCAATGAATGGAATGCCTGTGAAAAGGTAGACAACTACGCATCCAGTGTGTAAGGGGCGTAAGTCAGCAAACCAGGTGTCAAACACAGAGGTATGCGCCTGGCTCCCGGCTGCTGATCCGAGATCCAGGCCACCGGCCTCTCTTCTTTATAACAAAACCTCAGCGCCTAAAAACAACAAACGGCGCGGGGATCAGCGCTGATCAGAAACCTTTGTGTGCCCGCGCCGTCCCCCCCGTTCATCTCGTCCCTTTCCCCCATGGAGGATCTTTCTCCTGTCCGCGGGAGCGCTTAGGAAACGAGCGGAGACCGGGTGTGCTGGGCCTACTCTAGGCTGTGAGTGCTGCTGCGTGAGATGGTGGCTGCTGCTCTGCGCTTGGTCGTATGGAGCAGAGCCTGGTTCTCAGCGGATGCCTGCTGACTCTCTGTTGACAGCATAGAGGTACGCGCCTGGTGTCCAGACTATCAGTTACATGTGTGTGCCTGTCAACAGCAATGAGCACACTTCTGTGTGTGTGTGTGTGTGTGTGTGTGTGTGTTAAAGATGAGGAGCAAAGGCCTTTCATTAAAAGCTTTGATTAAACCAAGTCTTTGCATTCCAAATGTGAGACACTGTACAGAGGTACTCTAAATCTAGACTGATTGTTAGCCAAGTGTGTTTAAAACCTTCTCTTTAGTGGTACTGTTTCTATTCTCATTCTCTACTTTAAATGCTTGACATTTGCTACTTGAACTCAGTATATTTAGATACACCTGAGACAACTCATGACCCAAACGAAGGACAAAAAAAAATTGCACGTGACAATGTTGTATGTAGGTGCATTGGCATTGGGAGGGAGTACAGCTGTTTCCGAGCGGTCACACACACTGGTTCTCCTGCAAGAGAAGGCCAAATAAGTTTCCGTCTTGTATAGCGTGGGTTTTAGACACTCTGGTTCTAGCTGTGCAATATGCTCGCCTGGTTAAACGTGCAATTTCGCAAGTGGTAATGAAAATGCTTGACAAAACTTGTTGAAAACATTTAAGCCGTTACACTGTACACATCTACAATGTTTTTGTTCACGTTTCATCACATACAAGTGCGCCACAATGTTCTTCGTAAATATTTGGATTTACCTCGCCCTGGAAAAAGAATCCATCAGGTAATTCATTGTTAGAGAAATCCCAGCAACAACAACCAAAAAAGATGCAATCATATTTTGGCTTTGGGGCATTGCAATCTTCGGCCGGGCTTGTTCGCCGACGTCATTCCCCGCACCTGCCTCTCATTACGCGATGGCAGCGCTTAACGCTAGCTGGCGTTTTCTCAGCATCCGCACCGAGGAACACGACGGACTAATAAAATCAACAAATCATAAACTTTAACGAGGGCACCGTACCACGATGTCGCAGCTGAGCCTTCTAATGGAACAAACAAGTGGATTGTGGGACATGAAACCCCCAGGCCTGAGGCGGCAGACAGACAGACAGACAGACAGACAGACTGAAGTATAGATAAACATTCCCAACCCCTCATTAGGGCTAACAAAAGGCCTGGTTGATTACCTGAGGCCGTAACTGACGAAACACCAGCCAATTAAAACTCCCCAGGATCAAAGCACAGCAAGGCCCTGGCTCTGCTGTGTCTGTGTGTCTGTGTGTGTGTGTCATGTAGGTGCGTCAGCTCACAGGTTCCTATACAGTATAGGAAGCAGGCAACACAACTGTTAGTCATGGCTAGGGATGGCACTTAGTTCCTGGCAGGCCGGTCTGAGTCAGATGTACATTAAGCCTAATGGGAGTTGCTTTTCTTAACAGCGTTAAGAGGAGCAACTCAACGCGCAAATCAACGCCAATTTTGGAAGTATTTTCATCTGTACCAAAATCTTCTTATGCTGTACTTGTACCCTTTCAAAACTAACGTGAATATTTGGACAGGAACAGAATGGTGCTGCTGTGTCTCTCATTTGGACAGTAGAGAGTATACATGTGATATAGTTAGGACTGTTCTGTGTGCAGTACCAAGAGCATAATCATGTTTTTACAAAGAATGTTTGCACAACAAACGCTTATCACTCTGCTGAGTTACAGTCCGGGGATCCGTCGGGAGTTAATAATGGTTTTGGAAAGCTGCAAGTTCTGGCAGCTGTAGAGAATGGCTTGAGAAGCGCTGGAGCCTCCAGTCGAGACCAGGTTTGGTTACAAAACAGGCCCAGCTGCCCCGCTATAGCCTCACGGCAACAACACCTATTATGCACACACACACACACACACACACAATCGTAAACGAACCCCGGCACGAATAGAAATATGCATGCAAAGTGCATGCACGATTAGCGCACGTCACGCGTGGCTGTTGGGCTGCCTAGAGGAGGAGCGGGGTCGTGCTGCTTTCCTGTGCTGTGAGCTTACAGTACAATACGTAGACACAGTCAGCGCAGGCCAATGGGAAGACATGAGACAAGAGCAAATGTGTGTTCCTGCATGATGGAGTGAGATTAAACCGTTTCTCAATAACAATATAATTAATACAGCATAATGTATGTTATTTTGTACACGTATTTTTACGTACAAACATAGATGAGATACAGAATATTTTAGTACACAAAATTCTACAAAATGGTAGCGGACAGAAAACTCTTCTTTGAGGATTACACAAGCCAATTCTAACCTCTTCCCATCTAGTCTAACAGCAGCGTTCGTTTCTTATCTAATGAAACAATTAAATGTTTGGCTCCAACAATGGGGCTGACATTGTACTGCACACCACACAAAAACAGATCCAACCAAAACACACACACACACAATGCTTAGTTATGATGACACACACACACCTTTATTTTAGCATTAACAGGTAACTAATTAAACCCTTTGCCAACAGGCAACTAATTAAACTGGGTAACTAATTAAACCATTTGCCAACAGGCAACTAATTAAACTGGGTAACTAATTAAACTATTTACCAAAAGGTAACTAATTGAGCAGGTAACTATAACTATTACATTTACAAATAAAATGGAAGCTTGGAAGATGTGTTTGAGCGAGGGGTTTTGTTGGGTAACATCTTAGCGTAAGACAAACATATTGATGTTGTTAAATTCGTTTATCTCTTATTACAGCAGACATCTTAATAAATGTCGGATAAAACTCTAAAGCTCTCTTACCGGAGTCGTGTTCTGCTTCTGTTCATGCGTTCGGATTATGAATGTCTTCACAGCAACAGGTGAATCTGTTGAGAAACACATCTGTCAGTCTACTATACTGTTGTTAAAGCCCTGCTAACAGAAGCAAATAAAAGACAAAATTACAACTACAAAAAAAAACAAATGGACATGAAACAACATTCACTTAGCATTTATTTATGCTTGTTCTAACATCTGCAGCATTTAAACACTATCTGGCTCTGCCTCAGTCCAACAGAATTCCAGAAACGTCCGCTTAGAAGTGGTGCAGCGGTGCAAAGTAAGCCCTCTACAGTGGCTGCAACTGTCCCTTAAATAGAAACACTTACTGCAAATTTTCCATGAAAAATCACTGGAAGGTAGCAATGTCAAGCTTGCCAACTGTGGAAGTAGCCAAAGTGTGAACTTTCATTGGTAAGGAGAAAAAGACAGACAGACTATACTGTTAAGGAGTGTTTGAGGGTTTATTTTAAAAAGGAACTGCATAGGATCTCTGTGCAGCCGTATGTGCAGCCGTATGTCTAAACTCACACACAAACAAACAAGTTTTGACCATTCACCGTGTGGTCACTGGTCAGACACACAGTTTTGCATTCCCCATCACACCTCCATATAATCAGTGAAGCTTTGTTAGTGGGCAAGGGCACTGCTCTAACATACTGTAAGTATTACTGCAGTATACCCTCACACTACACTCTCAAATGAGTAGATCTTATTTTTTGTGTTTTATCATTGAGTTATTTGTCTTGTGTAAAACACCTTTAAACTAAGATGAACAACAAACCATAATAAAAAAATAAAGTGCAACATGTCTAACCTTATATGTAAGTTAAGAGGGAAATTATTGCCTTAACAGTTTAGCCACACTTGATTCCCAGACGATAGCGAAAACATGCTTGCTAATACACATTTCTCTCACTCAGTTCCCACTTGCACAAATAAAATAACTAAAAACACGCTGCTAATGGCGGCCTGCTTCCCATCGCCAATACAGGAAGCAATTTTTGCACTTGGAAGGCAGCGATGGGGAGGTAAACGAAGGGGAGGGTCTGGAGTTGTGGGTCAGCGTCAATTAACTTCAAATGAGGATAATTCAGGAAGTGTTGTGCAAATTCCAACAGAACAATGGGAAACATGAAGCCCTCCGTTCCCATACACCAATATCCTACTTTTGGATATCATCACATCACACCATTATGCATTTCCACTGCTTCCACACAAGGACTTAAAAAAAAAAGGAAAAAGATGCAGTATGTTGTCCAGGGGTAAATAAGTTCAATTGATGGAAACAGAAAGGCGAAAATACCATAGAACTAAAATATTGTGACCCGCAGCAAACGCTTTCTGGACTCAAACTGTTCAGATATTAGCAGTTGCTATGGTGATGTTGCATTGTTTTACAAATAGTTTAATCATCATATATTGAATACAATTATTTAGTAGCACATGTTTTATGTAGTTATTTTAGTATGTAGTATTCTAGTGCTGGCAAAAAGTTACATGTTAACTTTGGACAGCATGCCAACATCGCCGGCGCATTTGTTTGCCGGCCACAACTCATTTGGCCATCCTGCTCTCCCCCACCACCACGATATCCGGGTTTGCCATCTGCCGTGTACTGTGGCATTAGGCATCAGCCCACGGAAGGGACAGGTAGCCCAATAATAGCCGAGCGTCAGAACAGAGGGCCGATCAAAACGTCAAAACTCATATGTTACACATCACCAATTCCCATGGTGTGCGTTGACAGGGGGAAAGATGAAGGCAGCAGTAGTCAGAGAGAGGAGAGAGTATTGATAGATGAGGTGATGTAGGACCTTCATCCATTTGCGGGGCGGGGGAAGGGGCAGTATAAGGTCAAAGAAGCTAGTTCCATGGGAATGAATGGTTACACATCCAGTCCAATCTGATTTCAACAAGGTGGCCCTAGTTTAAAATAGAATATCGATATGCTGACTAAATGCATAGATGCATATCTAGCGTATATCTACAGTTTACTCAAGTACATCTGGTCTGTATTTCATGGAGCAGAAAGAACTGTGATTCGTCTCTGACTAGGAAATATATAATATTTACTTCCCTAATGCAGACAAGAGAAAATGTACAGTACAAGGACAAAAGAGACAAAAGGATTATTGCCTAGTCAATTGACTACTAGACAAAAAGAACCCCACCACCCAATAACATGTCGGCATAATGCAAAGCAAGAATGTTGCTTAGGAAAGACATTAAGAACACAAAAATATGGAAAACTAAACAGCGGGGTATAGTCAGCGTAAGCTGCTGATTTACAGTACAGAGTTGTTTCCCTGCAGAGGAAAACAAGCAAAAGCAGGGAGTTGTGAAATTTGCACGACGACAAGGAAGTCAGAGGTAACCCACAGGAACAGACACTAAATCAAATACAGACAAATAAATCCAAGGAAAAAAACGCCATCAAAAGGGTAGAAAAGTAACTTGTGAAGTTTTCAATCACATCAAGCAATGGAGTTCATGGTTTTCTCTACAGAGCAGCCCACAGAGAGAAGCCATTCTACAAAAGGACTGATATGACCCTGAATAATTCACATACACAGAGGTTACTGGTAGGCCCATGCCCAGCATGTTTGCACTAATTACTCCGATGAGGCTTGGCTCGAGTCACGGTCAGTCCTAATTTCCATGAGAGTCACTCTGAATTCAGTTCAAATCCAGCCAATACTCGGTCGAGTGTAGAAATACCTTAAGAACTATTAGGCGTGAAGCCAGGGCCTTGGAGAATGGCTTTGGAAATGCTACCTGCATCAAGAAACAAAGCAATAATGACCATTAGGTATTCCGCTTTT
Source organism: Speoplatyrhinus poulsoni (assembly GCA_025447795.1). Classification (NCBI taxonomy): domain Eukaryota; kingdom Metazoa; phylum Chordata; class Actinopteri; order Percopsiformes; family Amblyopsidae; genus Speoplatyrhinus; species Speoplatyrhinus poulsoni. The sequence continues at coordinate 9,474 of JAOEGT010071401.1, forward strand.
TCAACAGAAGGATCAGGCTGAATGGAACCCATTTTCAAGTTCCTACAATTTCACACAATTCAACGAAAAGGGTCCCTTTGAGTCAGTATCAGACACAAACAAATCTATTGACTCAGTGGCAGAATCCTTTCCTCAAAGCTGTTATTTGCTTTCGCTGACAGGACACAAGGGGAGGAATTTGGCCAATGCCTGTGTATCATAGACTCATTTCCTCAGAGGGGCTTCTCTAGACAGAAGTGCACAGGTCTGGATTATTCGCACGCCTCCGGCTCCGGGAAAGCCAGAATCCTGTGGCCATATCAAACACTGGCATTCCTTAGCTCCGGGGCTTGTCTGTAATCCACACACACACACACACACACAAACAGGGTTGGGGGGCATACGCAAACACATACACACATTTCTCAAGCATTCCCCTGGTAACAAAATGCCCTGGGGGAGGGAAGGAAGGAAAATGGAGAAATAACAAATAATCTCAGATGGACTCAAAGAAAAGATCCATGCAGAACGTTAACACCTGTAATGATGTGAAACAATCAAAAACACGTTGGATGGCAAAGAAGAGAACTGCCTTTTGAGGTGCTCAAATCCCTTGCCTTTACATGCAGGCCTATTGTTGATTTTGTGTTGAACCTCAAGAGCGAACACATTCTAGTTACTTTTGTTCTGTACTGTACAAATGAAAGACTCTCAGAGCCATATCCTATCGTTATACCTAACCCCCGGCATTCAAATTGAAACTTAAAATGTGAAAAGCCAAAAGAACATGATGCCTTTTCAACAAATGTAACTCAAACTTCAAGCAGCTTTGAGAAAACCTTGCTCGTCATTACGCAAGGGATGTTTGCCAGTGATTACACGGTACTGTTTCTGGCTATGGCTGTGCAATCTCGCTGCCAAAGAGGTTCATGCTTCACATTCAATGTACATGCATATCATTTAATGGTTAAATAACACCCATCCCCCAACACTAACGTACTCAAGTATACAGTACTGCATATAGAGGGGGAAGAAGAGAATTTGTGCCAGGAAAAGCAGCACTGTAATCTCTTCAATCACGGATGTCTGCCAAGAAACCTCTACCCATTCCACTCCCCATTTGTGTCTTATTTCAGCTGTTCGATTTCATGCTAGATATGCAAATGGCTTCTGAACGTCACGCGGGGCCCGAACAGGGCCCGCAGACTGGCCGGTATCGGATGGCATGGGGATATCAACATGGGAAATCTCCAGTGATGAAAGCTAGCGGTGTAGCGGGATGGAAGCGGGAGGGGGACGGTGCCAAGGCCGCGCGCAGGGCTGAGGTAATCCACGTTGAACAAATCAAGTGATCGCAGGATGTGGTGGGGAGCGGGGTTGAAAGGGATGCACGCCCACGGGGAGTGAAGTCAGCCCTCGAGAGCTAATCCCATCGCATACTGTATAAGAGCTGCACGAAGCCTTAGAGAAGACTACTGGGGCTACCTTGACCACAGGCCCGGCCTCTATACGACACACACAGCTGCATCCAGACGCACAGGCAAACACAAACACATGGCTTAGTTTACACACACTGAAGCAATGATCCTTCTTCAGATTAGGAGTCGGGAGTTAGAGGAGAGGCACTTACAGGGATGTTAGCCAACACAAAATTGTCATTCACCACCATAGAACACAGATGGGTTTGTTTCTAGGACTTACCTCAAGGAAAAATAAACCATGAACCACAGAATTTAATTGTCCATGTGGTTGTCAGGCATCATTAATGGCACACGTTATAAAGAAACATTCATCTTTTAGTTTATTTCTATTCGTCAATGTCTGAAAATGTTTACACTAACAAAATAACTGTATATTTATTTATGAATTTTTTACTGTTTTTCCAGTGAAATGACAAATAGGGTGTCTGCTGTATGTGTGTATGTGTGTGTGCGTGTGTGCATGTGTAGGTGTGTGTGTTGGGGAACGGGGGACAGCCCTTGGTTTCCCTGCAGCTGTGCACCTTGGGTACAGTCAGTGTTTGTGTTCCCATGGGAGGACAAAGCACTTCCAGGTCGCATGCTAACCTGCCTTCTCATTAACACGGGGTCACAAGGGAACACAACAGTGAGTGACCTTAGCAAGTCTGTGTGTGTGTGTGTGTGTGTGTGTGTGTGTGTGTGTGTGAGTATTGAGTGACAAAAAAACAAAAAAAGTCCTCAATCTCATCCCTCACTTTCATTTCACCCCATCGTCCATCTTATAGACAGTTCTTAGCCCTCTTCTATTGTGCAGAATAAATCTACCAGGAAGTGTCACTCTCCTTCAGGCACCTATTAAGGCCCCTTAACTGGACAGTAAATGCACCTTAACACTCCCAAAAGGCTCCTGGAGAACTCTTGTGCCCACTACACACTTTCCCTTCATTCTGTAGGCAAGTGTTTTGGCACAGGCCCAGCCTATAGATGGCACTGCTGTGGTATCGCAGCTCATTAGCGCTGCCCTGCTGTTGTGTTCACTCAAAGCCAGAACGCAGACGTGTTGATGTGGAGAGAACCAGAGCAGGTGAAAGAGAGAGACTAGAGACGCGCTGCTACGTTTCACTGGGCTACTGCGCTCATACTGTAACGACCACTTCGTGTATGGTCCTGTAAAGCTGTGGTTCTCCCAGTCGAGACCCCCTGGAGGGTCACAAGACACACAGGAGAGGGTCTCGAGATGATTTTCAGACATTAAACGACATTTTAGAATTATTAGAAATAGCATATTTTAGCCATAATTGTTAGTACAAGTAGTAGGCCTACAGTTTTTGCCGGACCACGTGTAGCGGGGCCGGCCAACATGAGCGGATATCGCTAACCGAGTTCCTGACTGACTGCCTGACCGACCGACCTTGTTAAAAAGTGCATGCGCGGCATACTGTATGCGTGCCATTCTACACAGTAGGTGGGGGTACACACCAATAGCGTGAAACTCCAGAGAAGAAGACCGTAACATTTCTGTTAAATAGCTGCAATACAGGAGGCTGCATGTTCAGGTTACTGGATTTACAGGCTTCAATCCATGGACTGAAACTGCATTTATATGATCCAGCGTGTTCTGTGCCTATGAAAAAAGATGTACTACAAGCTGTGTGTGTAATATGAATTGATTTTGGTGGTCATTAGCCATTTGGTCGCTTACTGAGTCCATGACTTTTTTTTTTCTCCCCATACCGTTATTGTCCTCGTAAACAGTCCGGATGTGAGTCAGATTTACCGTTCACGTTTGAGCGAGGGCCAGCTAGCGAGGACGAGCTAGCGCAGACGCAACCTCGCCGGAAGTCCACTCCGTCCACCCTGAAAAGTGTATGGCCGATAATTGCATAGCCTATATTAAATTAAAATACTATCAAATAATATTATGGCTGTTTATGCTTATACCACCTCTGGGGAGGTGGTATAAGCAGGGGGTCGCGAGTATCTGGCACTGAAAAGTTTGAAAACCTCGGCTGTAAAACACGAAACAAAAAGGCATACAAAAAAACTGCAGCCGGTGCCATGAAGCAAAGTGTTATCAAGGTGTCACAAAGCAGTTTTAAATGTGTTTTTTGTTTGTTATTTCTTAAAGGGGATGGTCAACATCTGCATATCATCATGCACACCTCTGGAGACAATCTGACTAGATCAAGCCCCCAAACCCCACCGCTGCCTGTCACACCATGCACCTCCCTTCCTTGTCATTGCGCCCCCCCACCACACCCCTTTCCCTCCCTTTCTCTCCAGCCATGTGAAAATCCCCAATTACCAGAAACCCAAAAGGTGAGCACGGTCCAACAAGAACCTGTTGTATGCAAAACCCTGGGGTTGGGGCGGAGGCGACAACGGGAGACATGCCCAAAACGTTTAGCGTGTTGCGTCAGCAGGTTGGAAAGAAAGTGTCCTCCGGATCGGTCGATGGTGAGCTTACGTCACCCGACCCCCGTCCCAATGGGGCATGAGGAGGAAGAGGGGGGTGGTGGTGCTTTTGTTGCATTCCACCAAACGGCGGCTCCCAACCAAAGAACAAGGAGGACCTCTCCCAGCTGTCTTACATCAACAGTTGTATTAGAGAGGAGGAAGAAAAGAAGTGTTCCTCACACCTACGGGAGCGTGCCAACCAACAGGCACTGTGCCGGTCACCCTATAAATCCTTGTGATTAGCTACAGTAGTGGGCCCGAGAGCCACTTAAAGCGAACCCCGGAGCGGATGTTGCCGTGACCCCATGGCTTTTTGGAAGCGTAATTTCGCCCAAGCGAATGTTTGCGAAAACAAAGCATGTTCTGTTTTCACAAAGAAAGTGTGGAAGGGAGCGAGATGGGGAGAGTGAGAAGAAAGCGAGTGGTGATTATGACAGGATGGTTAAAAAATAAATAACAATGCTTTTTATTGTTTTAACCATCCTGTCATAAAGGAAGTCATTGTTAAAAGTTGTTAAACATAGGTTAAAGAAAAAGGGAGATTTATTATGCTGTGGTTCATGGTTTTCTGGGCAAACACACAAAAAAGATGATACTGAATACTTCTGCATATCTTAAAGGCTTGGATTATGTATACATTTGACTTTTTTCCTAAATGTACCATTTGGTTGCTTCCATCATCATCATTTTGTGAAACATAAAACACTAGTTTTGCTGCCCAGAGCAAGGTATCTTCCTCTTCCCACCTCCAAAATGGCTAGAAATATACAAATAACATGCATGAAGTATGGCCTATTGCTCATCCGAGTTTGCCCAACCAGCCACTGTGCAAGCTTCTTATCATCTTATTAATTATATTGTAAAAAGGCTGGCAGCCAGAACAGATCAGGTATAGATCAGGACCAATATGAAGAAAGGACTTGGGTGTGGACAATTCTGAGCCATCATTTGACTGTAAACACACAGATGACCTGATCCAGAGTTAGCTAGATGACCCTGGAAGCAAAAACTCCACAAATAAAATGCAGATAGATCGCTCACTCAAGAGGAAAAAGGGTATTTTAAAAGCTGACACAGACCAGACACAGTTACAAACATTGTCCTGTACAACAGCATGCATAGGATTTCTACATGAATCTATTCAGGAGGCTTGATGCGGAGGCTTACACAGTTTGTTCCATTTCTCAATGATCCAAAAAAAAAGTCTATCATCTATGTCAGTGGAATGCCAAGCCTTGAAGGCCTGGATACTTTGGGAAACATTCTCATCCTCATTTGCTGATACTTTCCTTTTGCCAAAATACTGTAAGATGGGGCATCCAAATATCTTCACAATTTGGCATACAATACAAAATACAACTTATCAAGTTGTCAAGGAAGAGAAGTGATAGGCAACTAGAGAACACTGTACAAGTCTGCAGAGAATACTCCAAAAAACATGGTTACAATACATAAGCAATGGCCCAGAGACTGTGCTGTATGTATGTATGTACTATGCCCTGGTACCAGTGTTAGTGCTGTATCTATACCAGGCCCTAATCAGAAAGCTAGCCCAGTCTTTTAGTGGCACCACCACCAAACAGGGCATGGCCCACAGAGACCTTATAAGGACTGACGAGTTGGCAACGCTCTATACACTCCCATTAGTCCAAGCACCCTGACGTAAAGAGCAGGCTGCAAGCCTAACACCCCCCCCCCCATCCGCACCCTCCCCAATGCTGGCCAGCAACAGCCACTTAGGCTGCGGGGCTGTTCTATAGAAGGACCCCGTCCATCAGGAATCCGAGACAAAAAGGCATTGGTCTGCTAAAAACAGAGCTCTTTGAAGTACAGTAACACGTCGGTGCGTGTGCATGTGTGTTCGTGCGTGTGTGCGTGCGTGCGCACGTGCCCATGCACATTAGCGGTTAGCGTGCCGGAGCGTGTCGGCAGCATCGCGCCCTCGTCGGACACAAAACGCAGCCGAGGCCGAGGCGTCCATTTTGTTGACGTGAGAGCAGATGGGTGGAGTAATACGACGACTAGCGACCGTGAAGAAACGTGTTCGGGACAACGCTCTGTGTAAACAGCGGTGTCGAGCGAAGGCAAGTGAAAACATGGACTACCGCTCCCTGAAGTGGCATTCCAGAAACATGAGGATGGGGGACGTCAAGGGAGCAAGGCAGTGAGCGATGGAAGGAGAAACAAAAGGGGCATGTGAGAGGGGATAAAAGAAACGATGGGAGGAATATTATGCAGAGGGGAGAGGGTAGAGGAGAAAAAGACTGCAAGGGAGTAGGCTACAGTAGGTTCAACTGGGAGATAAATTAAAGAGATAACATATGAGAGCAGATACACCGTACCAGCGACGATGGACGTTATAAGTGGGACAAAATCAGCAGTTTGGCAGCATGCTTTCTCCAGTACAATTCATGGAGGACCTTAACAAAAGGCCTCTGTTGACTAAAACAATAGAAATGGATTAGGCTGACCCCCAAAACAATTGGCACCCTGTTCCAATGCTCCATCCATCCAAGAATAGTAACCCAATTACCAGACCCACATCCGTCAGAAATGAGTCTCTCTCTCTCTCTCTGTCTGTCTGAGTATGTCTCTCTCAATCTCTCTCTCGGTCTCTCTCTCAATTCAATTCGCTTTATTGGCACGAAAAGTTTAAAAACAATGTTGCCAAAGCATAACAAATAAAACAAAGAAACAAACTAAAATACAGGCTGTCCAACAATC
>JAOEGT010071412.1:0-16093 GCA_025447795.1 Speoplatyrhinus poulsoni
TTACATGTGTGGTAAAGTTCCAGCAACACCACAGGTTCACACGCACACACGCACACACACACACACACGCACACATACACATACACACACACACACACACACACACACGTCACACAATCTATCAAGCAGCATCATTTTGATGGCTTACATGCTGTCTTTCTTGCGCGGGGAGCTGACAGAGCTCTTCCTGTGCTGACTGAGGGAGCCCCCCATGGCAACAGTCTCTCTCTCTTTGGTTTGTTTTTGTTATCCCTGAAGCTGTGCGTCCTCTCCCGGAGTTCACCTAGCGTCTTCCTGGTGGGTCAGGGTGGTGTGTGTGTGTCAGTGTGTGTGTGTGTGTGTGTGTGTGTGTGTGTGTGTGTATGTGTGTGGGGGTGGGGTGGGGGGGGAGGCTCCACGCATGCAGGCTCCACAGCTCACAACACGGCTCAGCATCTCATGACTGATTGCTCACGCTAACTAGTCCCTCTCCTCTCTCACAAGCCTCCGCGGCTTCCAGAAGTCCCCGCCTCCCATCCTCTCTCTCTCTCTCTCTCTCTCTCTCTCTCTCTCTCTCTCTCTATCTCTCTCTCTCCCTTTCTCCCTTTCTCCCTTTCTCCCTGACACACACACACACACACACAACAGGCAGTCCGTCCTGCACAGATTACTTTCACTTGCAAGGCATCTAACCTCCTACAAGAGAGTAAGAGAGAGACAGGCTAATAATATACTAATAATAATAAATTTTATTTCAGGACATTCAAGTACAACTCACACAGGCAAATATAAAGACGTATACATTTGACTAAGAGTATAAAACTAGTATTTGTCTAAAACAGGAATACACATTTTAGGTATGTCAAATGCTATGAACAAGCGCTTTGTGTGTGAGGGGTGGGGTGTGCAGGGGAGGGATATGCAGGGGTGAGGCTCGTGGTGAGGCTTTTGAAGAGCGACCTATGTTGTATATCGACTATTGTTCGTCAGCTAAATGCCACTCTGGATGGTGGTGGTGGTGGGTAGAGGGGGGTGGGGGGAGGGGCTGAAAGAGGAGTTATGGGAGGAGTAGCAGGGAGGAGTTGGTGGCATAAAACAAGCTCCTTGTATCGAGCCACAATTTAACTACCTGCTGTGGCCCAGAATGCACTGGGGATCCCACCCCCAAAGACCCCATTGTTAAAAGAAAGACAAAGCACATGCTTATTGTGTTATACTTGTGAGGTCATTGTGTTTATGTCCAATCCCGCTAACCTTCCTTTGGACCTCTAGTAAGTAATCATAAATAACATTTAAAAAATAAAATAAAAAGTATGACATCACGATCATGATTAGGCATGTGCCCAAGATGACTATAGTTTAACAGGCTATGAAATTAGTAAGCTTTGTAGGCTACCCTATTGTACTGTAGCCTACATAGGCTATCAGAAGTAGGCCTACTATAAAATGTAACAAACCTTGCCTATGTGAGACCACTGTGGGTCATTGTTAAACAGACTATACAAACCAATGCCTGCTGCTCTTTCACCGCTCCATTCACTTTATTAAATTAAGTGCTGATGTGGTCTACTCTGATTAGTAGTCTAGATTTTTTTAATGCACTTCCCTGACCCTTTTATGCGTTCTGGTAGCAATAGCCTGGAGAGTAAAATGTGCTGCTTATAGACTGTAGGTCTATGGTTGCTTTAATTTATGTGCAGAAAAAATACAATAATTAGAAATGGGCCTACTAAAGAAAAACATGTTTTGTCTACTGTAGCCCTATAGGGTGAATATGGGTAACCTGGGACATTGGCAAATGTGGGACACCTAAGCTCCAGTCTGTTTATTTCTTGTTCTAACAAAATGGAGTCATAAATACTTGTATTATAGATTTAGTATAGATGTCGTATGACTGATACCAACCTCATGCGAGTTATGTTACAGAAACAAACAGGATAAATGTCAATCAGAATCTCCCCTTGGAAATTGCATGTCATGGTGGGAATAGCGTGACATAAGATTCTGATAGGATTAATGTTAAGGATATATATCTGACATAAATAAGACAATGTTCCTATAATTGTTATCATATTCTGTTTGTGAAGTGTTTATTTTCTTTTCTATATATTTTTTTCTGTTGTCCCACTTTATCAAAATATGATAGATAATGTAGGACCATGTTTGATAATCTGGGACAGTCATTTAAATTAATTAAATGGGGGAAATATGCATTTTTGGAATATGTAAAGATTTTTATTCGGTCACATTATATCTTTATAAATGTATAGGCTTACCCTGCGTTGCTGGAAAATAAAATAAAAACAGTAGCTCTCCAGCTACATTAATCTGATAATTAGCCTCCAATATTATAGTAGACCACTTGGTATTATGGAATAAATAGTGGGGATATTGAGTTTGACATGTGAAAAATGTCTAATAAAAGTTTCCCAGATTACAAAGTTAAATTCAAATTCAGGCAATCTTTATTTGTTTGGCAGAGAACAATAGGTGTGTCAAGTCTCCTCTGGGTATGAAAGCTACATGATTTCTTCTTGTGTGATTATAAAACATCTTGTGGATTAGGCCTACAGGAAGGTACGTGTTGATATAATGTGTTAGACAGATATAAATATATAAATCACAAATCAAAATTGCAAAAATGGTCCCAGATTACACCAATTCACCCTACATCTAGGGTGCTAGGGTATCATCATGTCATTGCAACGGTAGTGAAGGACAAGAAGACTCGTCGGAGCCAGCTACATTGTAATTTAGTAACTTTGGTTTGACATGAAATTCAATTTAGATTTTAGCCTAATTATTAAAAAATCTAAAAAAAGAGATTACTGTATGCCATACTGGAGCTCTAGTGTGCCGCATTATGGCAATTCACTAGCCTAAATAACAATAAAAATACAATACTAGAAATGTTTTACACAACTCCACTGAATTAGATATTAGCATAAAAAGTACTGCAGGCTAACAATCACCTTTAATAATTAATGGTGGCATAGGTCTACATGTTAGGCCTACACCCAATAATGTAGTTATTGACCTATTAAATTATGAAAGTTTTACAATTGTCTTTGATATAGAATAACAAACAGAAGTCTAGAGAGACAAACATTTAGAAAGTTCAACACTACAAGACTAGCCTCTGTGAGATGAATTCAGATCAACTCTAACAAGCTATGGACGTCCATGATATAAGTTGAGTACAATACATTATTTTGGATAATTCTCCCAAGAGAAAGACTTTACTTTACTTTTGCAGAGTATGCTTAAGCGGTTAGACAGAAAGCTGATGAACAGGTCAGTGGTAATGTAGGCCAGTTAAAACGCAAACACCTAAAGTAGGTAATCATTACATGCAATAGGCAGTTCCGAAAAATATATTGTGCATATTGGACATTGGTGGATACTGTAATTGACAAAACAATAGAAGGCGCCACATTATTGCTTGAGAAAATCTAGGATAAAACTCAATGTGGAATTTAGTGAGTCAAGTTAATAGTTGGCACACAAACCTCAGCAAGTGAACATGTAATGGCCTTCCTCTACATGCAGCACAGTGACCAAGCACAGTGACCCACGCAGTACAAACCTAACATGATAATGTCTCCTATGAAGCACCATCATGTATGCATATTTTAATGTCATTTAATACAGTCAAGCAAAAGGATTATATCCAGATACAAAACACACAACTCATTTAAAATATTTAAATATAAATTAAGAGCAATTCAAAGGCAATGTGCTCTTTCTTATCAGTAATCAGTACAGGGTTAAACATCAAGTAGCATACATACTGATGAACTATTTTTAATATACCCGCGTTTTCCATGTGACAAACCCTATTTTTAGTCAACTGATGATATGGAGGGAAAATGCAAGGTAAATGAAATATTGAAAAGATAAAGTGCTGATATGTGATTATTGGGTGTGATTAGAAACTAATATCAGACGCTTTGCGCAGGCTTAAGGGACTGGGAACATGTTGACAGGTAGGAGATGGCACCTTTCAGTGGGTTTCTAGGTGATACCATTCAGGGCAGTGACTAAATGTTGTCTGACTGATCAGTATCTCAAGTCTATAGCTGCCCAAAGGTAAACAGACACCCCTATCTGAGAAGTTAGAAGTCCTTTGGGAAGATGGTTGTGCTGCTTATGGCTATGCCAGTGTTCCTTCATTATTCGGATTAGATCCTTTCATTTAAATGTGCAAGTAGTTTTCAATAAGGTGTCTTCACTGCTGCGGGTGCTCAATGGCCACACCCATTTTGTCATAGATCTCTTTCAATAGCAGCAGGGCGGTATCTTCTGACTCCCTGGTGGATAAACGAGACAAGCCCATTAGCATTACATTTAATCACTGCTTTACTTTTTGTGCTTTCTGCGGAAAGCATTAAAGACGATGCAACAAAGACATGAAATTTAACAGCACACAATGAACACAATGACCTAAATCTAACACTACCTGAACACAGGTGTGCGTGACTCACCAGTAGCAAAGATGAGACTGGATGGCAAACAGGTATTCATTGAAGCTTTCAAAGGGCTTTTCTTGCAGGACGTAGTCTATTCTTCGTCCTCCATTCAGCATCCCCACTTTAATATCACGCTGCTCAGTTTCCTGCGTTGACACTGACGGATCCGTCTCCTCAGACACTCCTGTAGTCAGATACATGAAGCGATACTATGGTCATCAAGCTTTGCTCATTCACAGTACATTTATTTGAGCTGCTGGTCAACGAGCATGCTGTTTCTGTTTATCTGCTTCAGTAGAGGAGGACCATGATATACCTTTTCTGAAAAACAAATACGATAGCTGTCTTATTGAGTTCTTCATGTTAAATTTGTGGATGCTGCAGCATGTATAATTAGTCAGGAAGGGAGAGAGAATAAAAAGAAAAGAAAAGCTTGGAAGTCGGAAGAAAAAAGGGGCAACAAACAAATGAGCTGCACTGTATTATTTAGAACTTCTCTCACCACATGCTCGACAGTAATCCTCCTGCCTCTTGACTAAGTGATTAATAGCTGAGAACAAGAACAGTGTTCCAGAAACCCTATAGATGTCCTATGTAGACATGTTTTCACTAATCATTCTACACATCTGTTTTGAGGATATACTGTATGTGGGGTGGTTGGTTCGTTATTGTTCTTGTCGTATATTGTTTCCTTGTTGGTGTCCTTGTCGACTGAGAGACGGGTTGTTCTGCACGCACCACAAAACCATGTAAAGGTATCCGAGTGTAACGGAAAAGAAGCGATATGTCAAGACAGGACATGAGCCGTGCACTGCTCCCCTCTGGTTCAACGAACATTGTTTTTGTTACAGGCTCGATATTAGGACAACTCACACAAATGTTCGGTGTCCTGATCCAAACCAGACGTGATGAACACACTTATGACAATCCTATCTTAGAATCTTCAGAAAGGCCACACAAGGTCAAGGCCACAGCACAGCAGAAAGGCAGTCTAGCAAAGCACACATGGTCCGCTTAGCCACCATCGGCTTACCTTGTGAGTAATGCATATGAAGGGCCTGGGGCCACTCCAGTATTTTAGTCCAAAAATCAGCCCTGCTCTCTTCCCTCCCAGCAGAAGTAGTGAGTGGTACTGAGGCTGAGGTTAAAGGTAAAGGGTCAAGGGTCAGGGACCATCCGGCAATAGTACAGCAGGAGGAGAGGCCACATGCAGGGACATGAAAGGAGAATGGGGCGAGCAAGGCAAGCAGGTTAGACACATTTGCATGTATGTACACACACACACACACACAGCAGTGGAACACATAGTTTAAGCAGTTTCCACCATTATAAGCCTCCCCCAAAAACATTTTAAGTTAACATCTTATCTGGTTAAGGTTAAGAGCACAATGAGTAATATACTACTTTTAAATTTGGTTAATGGTGGTATAATATATTGCAACATAAGCATTAGTTCAGGCAGGCCACCAAGTCAGGCTTAGCCCAAGATCTTATCCATCACCTGATCTTACAGCTCAGCTGATCGCTGTTTCACATGCAATTGTGCAACATTTCCAGGGTGCCTTAATCAAAGCTGCCTTAGCCTGTCCTTTGCTGCCACTGCCTCTGCAAACCCCTATGCCACCCACCACCAGCCCAGCTCCTCCTTTTATGATACAGTATATCTGACTTAATCTGTGTCATGATGTCACTTGATGCAAGCACTGTCAGGTACCCTATACTCTCCCTGTATGCTCATGGAAGGGCAGGGAAGTCCCAGAACAGAACCATACTGTCATTATAACTGCAATGGGTCCAATTGCACTGTTTTTTTTTTTAAGCCTCTCTCATGTAAGTAAATGGCCCGTGACCATATTGAATACAGTATATAGTACAGCTGGTATAAACACACTCATTTACCAACATGGTAGCCTAGTGAGAGCATCCTGATCTTGCATCTGGTTCTGTCTGTAACACTTCAATGCAAAAGCGTTTGTCAATTGAGCCAATTAGCGGCCAGCTGAAGCTTTGCCCAAGATGACGACAACAGTGTTTCCACCGATGCTCTAACTGATTTTAAACATTCTGGATTGGAAGAAGTTTGAGCACAGCCTTTATTACAAATGCTTTTGAACTGAGAGGTCAAGGTCAAACTGTAGCTTGTGAGATCAGGATGGTATCACAAGGCTAAGTGAATGGCTGCAGGGCCTGATTCCATTCTGCTGCTGTAAAGCATTTGGGGTAAGGACGCACACTTTACAGTTATACCCTGTGGCTCTTGTGGACATCTTTCTACTGCAGCTTCACTCTCTTCCCCCGGGGGCAGTGCAGCCACAGGTAGTCTCGAAAAGGACTGCCACGCAGTCCGCAGTGACCCCAAGACGTTATTCTTTAGATCCGCGCTCATACGAGTCAAACTGTCCTTGAGTTCTATTAAACATAAACACACGTTACTGTTAAAAACCTGAATCATTCATTTACAGCCTTATTCCTCACAGGTAGACAGGTAGTCAACCTGTCCTTCTGTAGACAAGACGTCAATCTGTCCTTCAGTTATATTAGACGGAAACGTATGTTACAACATCATTCATTTACAGTGTTTGTTTATATAGTTTTAATAATATTATTCCTCACAGGTAGACCAAGGCAGACATACCCAGGTGCATCCTCTTGCGACCCTTGTGGTGAGGAATAAGCATGGGCTCAAGATCCATCTCAGATACAATCATGGGTTCAATCCTGTAGGCCACTGGGTCGTACTTACCAAATAAAAATAAACACAATATTTAACTGTCCACTGTGTAGTTTGTGTAGCTTCCTTACACGTATTGGTGGTGTACTGAACTTGAAAGGAGAAAGGGGGGTACTGTAATCACTCACAGGGTGGTAGATGTTATAGAAGCTCTTGCAGGTGGGGAAGGCGTATTTGGGATCGATGCGCTTGAGTCCACGGACCGTCAGGAACATTCCAATTGGGGAGCCGAAAGCAAAAAAGGTCTGTGGCTGGAATGCCAGCTGAGGGTAGTTAATTGAAACCTGGGGGAGGAGAGGAGAAATAAATACAGTATTATATTTGATTTAGCACAAGTTTCCTAGAAATAAAATCAGATTAGAGTTGATTTATAGTATCGCAAACGTGCTACAGTGAGTGTTTACATACAGTACGTACGCTATACATGGCGTCTTCTCTCGTTTAGCAAAAAGACAGCATATATAGCACACATAAACATTGTGCTTACAAAAAGCACATGTAAGTCACTTATACAAGAGGGCTTCACAGAACGTACAGTGCAGATTAGTGAAAACTCATTTTCAGAACGGTAAACATGCCACTGGTGCACAGTGATGTGTTCAAGACCACAAACGAGGATGACAAGGATAGCAGCAGCAGGAGACCACAGCCATAGCCGAGATAAGACCGGGTAGCACTCATAAGGGCAGTGGATCTACCACTGTAGATAAACAGACCTGCAGTAGATTTGAATTTTAATTATACGACCTCAGCATTTGCAGGATCCCGACCCTTAGTAAAATCCATAGTCTGAAGCGGTGCCCATGCTATAATAAGCCTAAGAATGCAAATAGCCGTTGCTGACCAGACCATCTGCTGTGGAAAACACAGGCATGGTGACAAACAGGACTAGAGACAACACTCTCCATGTGAGACAGACCTGTCCCTTCGCTATGCCTCCATTGGTCTGTCCAGGCAAGCAGCGGGGGAGGAGAGCAGCGGGGGAGGAGACATGTAAGCGTTTCAGCTACACGTAGGCCCAAGGCCAAGCAAGCACGTGCCTTACCTGTCCGATGCCCATGTCAAAGTATTCATAGTCTACCGCGCTGGTGATGGACTGGGCCCGGTGGAACTGGGACTGCTCTGATGTCAAGCCTGTAGACTGGTTACCATGATAGTCAATGGGCTTGGAGTCTGGAGCTTCCAATCCAGGGGGCAGTAGTACTGTCCCTGCCTTTCCATCCTAGATTATAGAGGTAGATAAAGTAATAGTGATTTAACCCATTGAGACCGAATGCAACATTTGCATGCTTTTCCCTTTAAGGTCGGATGAGACGAGAGCAAGTTCAAGACTGTGTCATTGTTTTCAAAAATGGGGAAAATGGGGAAAGAACCATTATTACCAATGCTGCAGCCAAACGCTGACTGTAATAATAATAATCAGGGTAATAAATGACAATAATGACAACGATACAGTAAAACATGGAAAATGGCCTGACAAAAACTTTTTGAAGAAAACCTTCAACCCTCAGAATTCATTTGTAGAGAGCTCCTTACGCATTAATGGGTTGAAGCTATAACCTTGAGCGTTCCAGTTTACCCTAGTGGTGACACTGTTTTCGTATACTGTTCAATTTGAAACCAAACAGCGTATGGACCGCAGGCTGCTCAGAAGGAGCTCATGGTAGACCAAGCACTGCTGTTTGATGTACAGTGAAAGAGTGATGGATATCATGACTTTTTTGAAAAGGCTGTATCTAACCTCTGGAAAATGTTTCCTCCGTACATAGTTCAGTATCTTCTTTCGAGGTCCAAGAGGAATTCCCAGATCTTTAAGGTCGCAATTATGACAGAGAGCCTTCAAAGAAAGACCACTAACTAGTTACTTCACTTACACTCTACATAACATCACAGATTATGCATACTGTAACTCTGTGTTACCAGCGATTCCAGGTCAAGATGTTCTCTCTGGAGAAGAGGCAGGTATTCTTGTAGGCCCAGACTGGTCAGAGTCTGCGGCAAGGCTCCGCAAGTCAAAGGACAGGGCTCATCACAGCTCACCTAAAACACATTGTAGCAGCATCTTAACTGAGGAAATGCTGTAAACTTTTATTATCATCTTCAGCGACTATCAGTAACATCTGTTTTGCTATGACTGAGCCACTATAGGATACCTCTTCTTCATCTGCTTCTCCTGATTCAGTCTTCTGATTGGTTAACAGATCAAACAGTATCAAGGACCCTAATGAAACAGATAAACTGAATTAGAGTTCTCTGTCATTTCTACTGAATGCCACTGAATGTCTGTGAAAATAGCACCCTCCGTCAACGAGGAATTCTGGCTAACTCTGACCTAGACCTCATTCTTCCCTCTCTCCCAATCATGGTGATAGCGTGTGACTACAATATCATCACGCATTTCAATTTAGAGCTATCTTGTCTGTCGACAATCCATAGATTATTATGGAAACCCATGGGGCCAAAGAAGGAAAAAAGGCGAACTGCTACCGGTAAACCTAAATAATATCCTTTATTGCAGTTGTATTTCCTTGTTTTTATTAGAGATTTTAACAGATTACAGTAAAAATATCACCTATCTTGGGTGAGATGAAAGCTTCAGGTAAAAATGGACAGGAATTCCCTTTTAATGAAATAACTAATATATATTTGTTGTATTACAGTACAAGAGTACTTGTTGTTGTATATGCTTGTGCATATATTACCCAAGCTGTGGCCCACTACAGAAATAGCCCCAGTAAACTCTGGGTGTCTCTGTTTGAAGAGAACATGAAGCCTGTTGACCTCAGAGGCCACTGTGTCCACTATGGTCTGACAGTAGGTGGGGCTGTTATAGAAGAACAGATCTAGCAGGGTGTCGTTGGTGAAATGTCTCAGTCTACTGATGCTGGGCAGAGTGATCCTCTGGATGTCCCTGGGAAATGGATTGGGAAGAACAACACACTTTTAGACCAATAGAATCCTTAAAACATCCAAATATCCAACAATTCAATCCAGCCATTTCACGCACAAACACCAGGACCCTGCTTATCATGCATAAGCAAGTGTTTTTAGTGTCCGTCTGTGTGAACCAGTGTGCCCTTACTGGTCCACGCCGGTGGCATCTCCGTGCAGTGCACTGTGCCAGTTGACTGGAAGGAACTCCACCTTGCCCACCGTGCCGTCCTGCTGGGCGCGCTTATAGTGGGAGCCCAGCAGGGAGAGAGACGCATTCCTGAAGTCGTTCACTAGAGAGGAGAGACAGCCACACACCCACACTCACACATAACACCAGTACTGTGGGTCATTAAAGCTCCTGGAAACACACACAGGTGTTTAGATGAGTACATCTGATTAGGTTGAAGGTGTGACGCTGTCATGCTACTGTATGCAGCTCATTTGCTAACATCAGCACTTACAGTGCAATCCAATAATAACAAAATATCTCAGCTGCCCTTCCCACCGGGTCTATCAAAACAGAGAGTCAGGCAGATGTCAATCAAGCTGGGTCTGTACATGCCCAGCAGGACTTTGGAACAAGTCTAACCAGCCTAAACCAACTCACCGACAGTATGTGGTGGTAACATACAAAGAAACACACAGGTGCACACACTCACCACACTGTATAATGGAGCGAAAACGCAGGTCACACGCTGGGCCGATGCCATGGACCATGAAGACAAGGTGGTCCACTTTCTCTGGTTCACCTGCACAAAGGTGGTGGTATTGTGTTGGTATATGTAGGATATGACTGTCAGGTCTCGTGACACACACTGAGAGAACGCAATACACACATACCATCTGGTATCTCCACAGATATGTTGTCGACTCCCCTCTTCACGGTTCTCGGGCGGGTCTGCTCAGAGGGGGAGGAGACCCACTCATCCTGCAACCCCATTGGCTGATACTGCATTATAAGCTGAGATGAGAGTGATTAACGCTGATTAAGGCATGGGGAACAAAACGCATGTTGTTAAGTAACGGTAAAGCAGGTGTCTTGTCCTTACATACATGCTGCAATGATCGCCTAGCTCAGCTCACCTTGGGATTGTGTAGGATGATGGTCTCTCCTGAGGGGAAATCCAGCTTCCGTTTCCACTCATCCAGAGTCACTGCTATCATATAGGCATCCTAAGACCGGAGGGACAGAATAGTGGAATGGAACACACAATAACAAGGGGACACCTCCTCCACAGTGGGAGTGGTGGGACACCTCCTCCACAGTGGGGGTGGAGGGACATCCAGAGCAGTAGTGTGAGACTTGCCTCCAGACTCCTGCTGAGCTCCTCTGGGTAGGGCAGGTGCTTGGTGTCCTTGTCCCCCTTGTAGAACCAGGTGCAGCGGCGTACCTCCGTGGGAGCCTGCTCCCAATACACAGCGTAGCGCCTCCTTGCCTTCACGTGCACGTCGTAGCGCTCGCCGTCCACCGAGACCACCATCTCTTCATCCTTCTCTCCTACTGCAGGGTGTGGATCACATGTGGCACAGTAGTAGTAGTAGTAATGTCCCCACAGGGCAATTTTCCTTACAGACAGTAGTCAACACGTATACACACAGTACACATACAATACATACAGTATAATAATAATAAATGCTGTCGTCCTAAATACGATGCTAACACGCATTCAAAACCTGTTTAAAAAACAAATGGCAGTCGGTTTTTTAAACAGGCAAATAAACACATTACGCAATGGGGTTTCCTTGAGAAACAATGTTTTTATTTTTATTTTATACAGCTTCCCAAATACAGATCATAAAAACATGTGCTTTAACTGCTTATGCCTGTAAAGCAACTATGTCATTCATGTTTTATGTAAACACGTTACTCAACTTAGTCTGATTTTGACCACAAGATGTCATTCTCAAGAATGCTTGCCAACTTCGAGCTCAAATTAAAACAACATCTCTTGCTCCGTGTTTTTTTTTTCAAAACGCACAGAGAGCGGTAAGATAGTGAAATGCGAGGAGATATTTGGTGAATTTTACAAAAAGTGCAATATCTTACAATTAGCATGCAATAGCTGACTATACCTTTAAATGATTAGTGTTGTGACTACGAAGCTGGATGTATACACCTTAATAATTTCACTCTGACTACGGATATATGGAATTTTAACATCAGTGTTGCTCCCTGGATATAATCAGTGCAGTGAAAGACAGCATCTACAGTTATTCTTTGCAGTGAAGGCAACCCATATGTATTTACAAATCAAGAGTCACCCAGGTTAGAAGGATAGAAGCATTCATCTGATTATTCTCCGTATTTAGAGTATTGTGTGCATGTAAGCAAAAACTTCAGCTCAGTGTATAATGCCAGGGGAGGTGTGAGCCCCAGTGAGCCAAGACTGGGAACAGGCCTGTTAGGACATCCCATGCTTCCCACAGCTGTATATAGCACTCTCACTTATTCCCTACTTTTCACACACCCTGACAGAACACACAGACACACACGCATGCGCACACGCAGACACTTACCAGTGGTACAGGCATTCTCTAGTTTCTCAGAGTCTTCTCTGCTAAAAGGAAGCCAGGAGGTATCGTCTTCGGCCCGCCGACAGAAGAACCAGTGAGGCTGTACGGGCTGATACGGGGGCGGGACAGACTCCATGTCCAGCATCTCGTAGGAACCAGTGGAGGAAGGAGAGACCTCGTCTGCAGCTTGCACCA
Organism: Speoplatyrhinus poulsoni; assembly: GCA_025447795.1. NCBI lineage: Eukaryota > Metazoa > Chordata > Actinopteri > Percopsiformes > Amblyopsidae > Speoplatyrhinus > Speoplatyrhinus poulsoni. The sequence goes on from JAOEGT010071412.1 coordinate 12,823, forward strand.
CCTGAAGAAACATCAGCGCAGTCAGGAAGGGAACACATCCTCGTCCTCTTATTTACATGCCAAGAGAAAGAAGCAGTACATGTTATCACCTGCAATAATCTGGATGTCACAGTCCTAGATGTAGAACTACAGATCTCTGTGTTCTCAAGAAGAAGCGGAGCCGAATGCTCCTCTCTTGGAACCTGAGACAATCTGAATTGGCCGTACAGGATAGGCTCAAGCCTCCCTCCCCTCTGAATTACACACAATAGCCGCATTATTCTCTCCTCCTCGCCGAGCTGTCTCTCTTTCCCCCCTGTCAACAACTGACTCAGCTAAATGCTTGTAAACAACCCCATTTACATTGACTATCACAGACACATCCAAAGACCCCTGTGTGGCCAGACCGGTGTGTGTTACACGTGTGGCTGTTTTTAAAAGGCCAATCTCTCAGTTTTGGATTGGGCCATACATTATTTGGTCCATATTTGCACAGAGCTGATGGTGACAAATATGCTTCTGCTGACGTCAAGAAAACCACTGAACCACACCTCTGTGATAACTGCCAAATCTAAACCAGAACTGCTAAATATGCGATAAGAGTTTCATGGTAGCGTTAGAGAAGAGATGTAGAGAAACAAGCAGACAATAAACAAGAACCTGTTTGGAAGACCGTTCATTATTAAGAGGCATGGCTAATACTAACATCTCCCTGGTGTGTGCTTTACACCCCCTTCAAAAACAGACTTGCATACTATGTCTTTTTAAGGAGAGATTCTGGCTGTGCACTACATTAATCCAGTCATTGTACCTTCAGTCTACTCTGTTAAAAGATCAAATGCATTCACAGGAATGGCATGTGCGTTCAAGACCACCGGCCTCCTTCCTCCTTCACAGGTTGACCTGTTCCATTGTTAGAAAGTAGGCTCAGGGGCAAAGAGACTCCCAAAGTATTTCACTTTATTGTTTTTCCTCCTAGGGGAGAAGATAATAGATACACAATAACACTACACAAGATAATCTACGATAATTTGTTTTGTTTTCTTGCTTGTGTGGGGTTTTGTGAACACCAAGTACACCAAGTAAAAAAGTTAATGAAATGAACATACTGTTAATATTTATATTCATATTAATCAAACATGTTTTTTGTTATTTTTTTAAAGAAATTAATAAAATAACCAAATTAGTGAGTTGAAGTCTGAGCTATTGGTTAGATGGCAAGAGAAAAGGGAGAAAGACCACTACCTTCTCCGGGGGTGCGTTACAGCTGGGATGACAGGAGTTGTCAATGCCCAGGGCCTTGATGGTGGGGCCAGCTGGGGTATCCCCTTCTTCACACGGGCTCTGTGACATCACCCTAAACCCAGACAACACACAGTTCTAACTTGACTGAGGTAGTTTGGCACAGACAGGCAGATAGATACTACAGAATATAATATATACCTACAGTACAGTAAGGAAACAGCATATTAATTGACAGTAAAGGGCATGCTCACATTGACAAACGACGTTGACAGAGTGTGTCAACAACATACAGGACTAATACGATTGACGTACGGTAGCCCCTTTAACTAAAAGTAATTTATATAAAGCTGACATAGTTCGAGTTTTTAATCATATGTTTGAGAATTGACATTAGAATAAGTGAGAATCTACTGCCTGATACTGTAGCTAAGACAATAATAGTGTGACAGTTCAGCGGCTAGCAACCAGGCTAATCCATTGCAGTGTGCCTATACCAATATTGGTTTAAATAATGAGTAATTTGATTTGCTTAGGTTGTGAGAACATTAGTTGCCAAACAAGCTATCACATCAATTACAGTCAATAAACCAGGGTATAATGCCACGATGCACTCACTTTTTAGGGTTCCCCTGGTGTTGACGTTACAGAACGAGTCAGGCCCAACTAAACGTAAAACATTAACCCAGAATACCATTCCTTCAAAACCACAGAGGATATTGTTTTGCTGTCACGCTCTAGCTAAATGTGCTAGCCAAGGTGAACGTCACGTCGCATAGGCTGCGTTCAGTGGACTGAACGCTATGAATGTTCAATTAACTTTTTCACTAAAACGAAACATTGTCGTTTCATCGAAAACGTTTGAAATGTTAATGGGCGTGGCTAGTGTTGCTCGGTGACATTCAGGAAGTGAAGCCTCGCTATTTAGTCCTACTGTACCAGGGCCAAATGTCTATATTTATTAAATATTTCCATCTTAAATGTATGCCTCCTCCTTCTGATATGAAATGCATGAAATTCAAAGTCTGAATATATTGAAACAACCATTACGGACACTGATTTTACCAAGTGTATCTGTAGGCTACTCTGCTTAAACAAAATGTAAAGCAGTTAAACACACATTTCTTGTTGTAATATTAGTCATGTGAACGTTGTTCACTCCACTACGGTACCCCACAGCCTAAATGGACAGCCTGCAACTCCTCCCTGTTTTGTAACCCGCTGTTCAGTCCACTGCCTTTCTCGTTCATTGACCGTGTAGCAAACGTTCCACCTTCCTGAACGGAGAGATCGACACAGTGTTGCGCCAGAATTGTAACCCCACCGAAATTGTCAATCTACTTATCATGCTTATTATACTGTTCTTTTTTGGATGGTACAAACATTTTTAAGATGGCTTCTTCTGTGCGGAATTAGGATTAACGAATAAAACATGCAATATATAACAAATGCACGGAATTATTATAGCCTAATATACTATAAATAACAATAGATTCGTAATATATATAACTATATTATAGAAAAAGACATGCTGACAGGATTTTCTTTCAACTCGATGGGGGAGCCATTTCCGCACGGCATCACAACACCAACTCCGCCTCCAAATAGCAACTTGACGTAATGAATTGTAACGTCGGGATTTGGAGCTGGCTGCATACCTTTTTAAAGGACGACTCACTCTGCTCACTATTGATTGCAGTTTTCGAAGGCGTATCAGACAATTATAGCATATGTATGCTGGACATTTTGTGATCTGTTAACTATTTGAATCAAGGAGATATTCCTACGGTTTCCTGTGTTCCAGCGGAGAGGTAAATGACAGCACAGCAGTCGAGCAGACATTTCGTTTTTGCAGTTATTAAGAGAAATTTGTTCATGTAGTTTAATCCCAGAAATATCAACCAATAATGTGTGCCTACGTGTTATAGGGACATCAACATCATCTTAGTATGTCAACAAGGCTTTGTTTGGTCATAATATTTGACATGTGGATAAGTAGCCAGGCTATGTAGCCTAGATTTTTAAACAAATGCAAAACCTCAGTTTCATC
>JAOEGT010071422.1:0-16092 GCA_025447795.1 Speoplatyrhinus poulsoni
GAGAGAGAGACAGAGAGAGGGGGAAGAGAGTGGGGAGGGGAGGGGAGAGAGAGAGAGACAGAGAGAGGGGGAAGAGAGCGGGGAGGGGAGGGGAGAGAGAGACAGAGAGAGGGGGAAGAGAGTGGGGAGGGGAGGGGAGGGGAGAGAGAGGGGGAAGAGAGTGGGGAGGGGAGAGAGAGAGAGAGAGAGAGGTGGGGGAGAGAGCGATTAAGTAAGATGGGCCATCTCGCTGATAGAAACAAAGGTGTCTTGCCTGGAGAAAATAACCAGCTGCTACGGGGTAAGTGGCTTGTGTGCAGACACAGGCTTGTGATGGGAGCTCACCGCAGCCCCTTGGCCCCTTCCCCAGGGGAGCTCTGGGGGGATGTGACCGTGGAGGCACGTAACCGTTCAGGGACGACCGCCGCTGACAAACCACCAGATCAGTGAGGGCCACGTCGGAGGCTAAAACAGCAGGGGAGGTGAGCTCTCTGGAAGGCCCATGGGGAGAGCCTGTGGGTGGACCAGGTTTCCCCCAAATAATAACACAGAACTTAGCTTTATTTCACATAACTGATCCAAATATGGCTTGTGGACTAGACTGAACTGTAAATTTTGTTATGCACAATAACATGTTCAATGCTGAAATACATTTAGACCTTAATAAAGCTATTTACTTCTGTTATTACTAAATTAAAAATGTTCTTGTCATTTTGTTTTATGAGGCTCTCAATAAGCGTTTTGTACAAAATAGAGTCAGTCAATGGCTTATCTACAGTATAATCACATCTCAGTAGATGCTGTGTTTCTATGAGAATGTGCCACATTTTGAATGCCTAACCCTATAATATGTTCCAACTGCCTCAGAAATAGATTTTCAGTTTGATTTATTGGTCTTAGCTCCTGTTATTTCACTTGAGAGGTATACTGAATTTAATGGAGAAGATGATTATGGTCTGGCAAATTACTCTTTATAGCTCTTTTGACTTTCTTTTCAATGGCACTGCAACAAAGCGGAAAACTGAAATGGACTTGCAGTTTGGAATCATTATAAATCAATAGTTGCATTGAAGGCGGTTCGGTGTCAGTTTGCAGCCATGGCAATGTGATAAAGTTTCCAACAGTTCAGGGCTGTAAACTGATGCCAATATATTTGGCTATGTAGTAGGTATATGTATATCACAGATGCAGTATTTTCTCTACAGAAGATTGTCTAATGGTTTTGTTGTTCAACTGGAAGGTTGTTGGTTAGAGACCCAGATTTGGCCTACCTGTATGAATCCATAGCAAGATGCCTTACCCCATTTTCTCTCAACAATTTTACAACCTTTTGGATAAAAAGTGCTTTCTAAATTATACAGTAAAAATTGTTAAAAACACTGACAAAAATGAATAGTTATTGCATATAATTATCTTGTCTTAATAAATTACTCTACATGTGCTACTGTAAAAACAAGCATATACATTGATTGATGGAATAGAATCATTAACAAATTTAGCAGCCACTATTTTGTAATAATTAAGTAATTAAGTAATTAAGTACTGGACTGGGATTTCCAGTTAAGGCACCGAAACTTCATATTGCTACTCTATGCTAATGTTTCATTGAATCACATATACTGTATGTTAATGTTTCATTGAATCACCTATACTCTATGCTAATGTTTCATTGAATCACATATACTCTATGCTAATGTTTCATTGAATCACATATACTGTATGTTAATGTTTCATTGAATCACATATGCTGTATGTTAATGTTTCATTGAATCACATATGCTGTATGCTAATGTTTCATTGAATCACATATACTCTATGCTAATGTTTCATTGAATCACCTATACTGTATGTTAATGTTTCATTGAATCACATATGCTGTATGTTAATGTTTCATTGAATCACATATACTGTATGTTAATGTTTCATCCATCCATCCTCATCCACTTATCCGTAGTCGGGTCGCGGGGGCAGAAGCTCCAGCAGGGGACCCAAAACATTTCTTTCCCGAGCCACATTAGCCAGCTCTGACTGGGGGATCCCGAGGCGTTCCCAGGCCAGCGTGGAGATGTAATCTCTCCACCTAGTCCTTGGTCTTCCCCGAGGCCTCCTCCCAGCTGGACGTGCCTGGAACACCTCCTTAGGCAGGTGCCCAGGGGGCATCTTTACCAGATGTGGCTCTATTCCGAGTTCCTCACAGATAGACAAGCTTCTCACCCTATCTGTAAGGTAGAAGCCAGCCACCCTATTGAGAAAACCAATTTCAGCCGCTTGTACTTGTGATCTAGTTCTTTTGGTCATGACCCACCCTTCATGACCACAGGTTAATGTTTAATTAAAATGTTTTTCATTGAAATGCATGTTTAGTGTCATTGACACTTCATGGTTTGCTCAGTAAAAAGACAAAGATATAATATTGTATATAGTCTAACATATACAGTCTGAGGGATATAAGGGTGAAATAATATTCTTCCTTCAATTTAAAAATTGACATTTTAGAAATTTGAGATGTGCAAATATTTACACTAACAAAACCAAACATTATGAATAAAATAACATTTGTAGATAAATATATTAGAGACCTGTACTCTACATGTATTTCTCTGCAACACAAGGGTATTTTTGAACGTACCGGTATGTCAAAAGACACATTTGCAGCTATTAGTTGGAGCAGAGGATCCACCCAAAATCATCACAGTACAATCATTAGAATGTATGTACTAGCAGTTATGGAGTTACTCTATAATCATAACTGGAACATTTATATATAGCTGCCGCAGGTTGAAGACAGAACGCTCTATTTGAGTATGTGTGAGATTGGTGCAATACAAAGATACAGTACATGAAGGGGAAGAGAGAGAGCTAGAGAGAAAGGTCTATGGGATCTGTGTTTGATGAGAAAATCCCTCTAGGTCTACTGACACCATCATAACAGGTCTAAAACTGTTTCATCTCTAGCACAGTGTGTGCATAACCTGTGACCTTTAGCATGTTGTGAGTGTGAAATGGTCGAGATGAGAATCAGCACCTCCAAATAAGAGACCACTGGTTTCCTCCGAGTCTGGCAAGAGACCCTATAACCTGGCTCTCCAGTTTCGCTGATTACACCTTTAAGTGGGCGTATCCCCACTTACATCTTTAATTATGTTTTGCATTTATTTGCATGGAGCGCAGTGATTTCAAAACCTTCGTCTGCATAAAGGAGGAACTTGTAATTCTATGGGATCAGTCCCCTCTCCCCATTCCTAAAGTGGAACGCAGAAGTGGCCATGCGTTTGTGCCTCTCACTCCGCTCGCTGAACTGTATTTAAACGGTATGATATCTTGTCAAATGTGTAGGGCTTTTGTTCTAGTCCGCCTCATGAGGCCGTCCAGATTTCGCAAGCTCCACATTTCACAAGGTTTCGCAAAGCAATGTTCTAGGGACAGATGGAGAAAATAACAGGGGTTAAATGGCAGACAACATAGGAATGTGACAAGCACCAATAAGCTAGGCCTACTTATAAAAGGCTGAGAAGTTTCACTTTTCAAGATACAAACCCTGGGCAGAAATAATTACTTCTTAAACCAGTTTGGCATTTTACTTGCTACATTTGAAGTTATTACTTTTGTACAAATGGTCCACTTTCACACAAATTATGAATCGCACCAAGTTTATTTAGAAAAATATGTTTCTTTACTGCAGTTTTTCAATCTGAATGAAATGTAAAATGGATCAACGTTTAAAGAAATAAAATCTATCAAGAACTATCATCCTTGGAAAAACATTAACGTTTCAAGATGAGATAAAGCCTTCACTGATTTAGTTGGCATGATCCTTTTGGATTTCAGAAGATTTGTGCCTTTGTGTTAGTTTCCAACACAAATTTTGAATTTGAACTTAACTGCCAAATATTAATTGTAAGCATACTTTGTTCAAAGCAACAAACTATCCTATGTTGAAGGATGGCTTATTTGATATATTGCTATGACAAAATATCACCCATTTATAGCTTTAATTATATAAGTGAGTAGATTATTGCAATCACAGAAATACTACTGATTAAACATAGATAATTGTATACAGTTGGCTATCATCGACAGGCCAAATTGATATGTCGTCTGAAACGAGAGGGAATTGGAAAAATACCCTATAACATATCTTATTATTACGAATCCCTAGGTAGTCTGGATCAGCAACAGTTATGCTTTCAATTAAATCATTAAAAACTAGAACTTGCATTTGAATCTGCAAGTATGAAAGAATAATGGAATGACTGCATAAATACCACCAATAATAAGTTGCCCGTTTCAGAGCTGGTTCATTAAATTGTAAACCCTCCCGAGAGCTATTCCATGCTATCTACAGGTAAGGTAACAGTGGCTGCAGGCTAGTAGCAAAGCCCCAATTTGTCCAGCAACTTCCAGCACTGTTAATTGATATTCCCAGCTGTCAGTGTCACAGATATCACCCAGGGTTCCCCCTGGCCAGCAGTGACTGGTACAACTTCAGAGGCTAGTGCCCAGCAGCCAGCCTCACCAGATGGCCAAACCACTATAATTACATGACATGAATGAACGTACTATATAACACAAATAACACCTTATGCAGTTATCTTTTGTGTAATTGCAGTTAGTGACTGTATCTTAGAGAGACCTCTAAGTGTTAATTACCGTTAACAACAGTAACACTACTGTATATGCATATTTTGAATTATAATAGATTTGAAAGAGAATGGACTTGGCATACCCCAGACTGAGACATCGCCGAGAACATTGACTAAATGGCCAGAATGTAAACACAAAATGCTTAACCCCTAGCATGCATTGGAAAGTTTGCCCTAACTTGATATGCTGTTTCGCTAACATTTACTGCATTTTCGATTCCCTTCATGAAAAAGTAAAGTCATGAACTTTAATATTAAGCATATATTTATTAGTTATATTTTAAATTCATTTATTTAACAGTTGCCAGCGTAATGTGTCTTTTCTTGACAACTACACCAAAAAAAGATGCAGGTGACCTTTGATTGTCTGTAAATTAAATCAATGAGCAAAAATAAAAATGTACATTAGAAAAACAAGCAGAAAAACCCAAGAACAAACTGGAAATTGCAAATGCATGATCCAATCTGTGAAAAAGGCATGTCCCATGGAAAATAATGAGGCATAGGATCAGACACATCAATTATACATTATTAACATACATGTATGAGGAGAAACACATAGGGGAAACCATATGTGATATATAAAAAGTATGAAATGTCCTTTGATGGTCTGACATTGTCAGCAAAAGCAAAGGACTTCAGAAAGAGTTCACAAACTTCCAATACAAATAAATTCATAACAAGTTCAGCAGTAGAATGTACATATTTAAAATGTTTAGTTTGTAAAAAATTATATTTTGTGCTATAAAATTAACTTCCTTTTAAAAAACACAACAGATAGGTGAATTTTTTTTCTTCTCCCAGACCTGATATTATAGCACATGCACACACGTTGTCATGAAAGCACCTGGAACCTGAAAAAAAAACCTGTGCCTATAGTGTGGTGAATCTGGCCGTAATTATAATTTTCTGAGTTGATGAAGACGCACAAAACTATCTTCTTATGTCGAGAATCAAGCCATATCTGGAAGGTTATTACTCTAGGGAGGCCAGAGATGTTTTCAATAAAGTTTCTTGAGGAAATGTCAAATAGAAGTACGGTACAGTAAAGGGTAAATGGGCAGCTCTCGTATTGTAAACTATGTGGAGCCCTCTGTGCTTTTGTTCAGCATTCTGCTGCGAGGCATTCTGTGAGGTAATTAACTTCATTGACATGTTGTGAAGTCACATCTCCTACACTGAATGCTCCATGGGCTCAGTGAGTGATTGAAAAAAGTCCCCATTAGGTTTTAATCTATAAATTCTCACAGCCAACAACATTTCTATGGTAATATTACTGATAATCACACTCATTTTACATTCGGCAAGAGATAATAGCTGTGGCTTATCCTCGGAAAACGTCCACTAATTGCTGTCCTCATTCAAATTTCTCCTGCGAACAAAATACCTGTTGTACTTGAATTCAAATATTATGAATTCATTCTGAAAATAAATCTTCAAGGATTAACTTCACAGTACACTGTTGTCAATAGGATAGAGCAATATCAGTGAGAAAATGCCAACTTAATGCAACTGTTTTGTTTTTTATTCAGCAACAGGCCGCCATGCGGGATTTTGGGTTTTTTACAGGCTCAGTTTGTGTTTCGGCAGTGTCCTTCCTCTGTTTCCACATGAGATTTATTTGAATGGAAAATGGGTTCCACTTTAGCAAAACCTCGGTTTGTGTTTGATCTAGGGAGGACCCCCTGCTGTAGACATCTAGTTTGAATCTGTCATCTTAAATGTGAGTGCATTTGTTTTTTGTCCTACCCTTATTTTACCAGGAAAGGTCTTGATATTAAGAATAACTCTTTCAAGAACATCCTGGACATCCAATTTATGAACAACAACATAATTCTTTGACCTACATAGCATGCGTCTACTCAAGATGCAAAAAACATAATGAAAACAAGCATGTGAAGAAGGAGACCATGTAATGAGCCAATCCACACCACTCACCCTGATGGGCCATTAAGTATCTATCAAGTTGGGCTTCTGGTTTATGTTTTTTAAGAATAATAACAAACACAATCTCAATAAAGCATATCTAAAACTAGATATATTTTCTTTCATGTAATCTGAAATTCCTTTCTGGACGCATCTCTGAGGCTGGCATACAATGAGTCACCCAAATGTAAACGATAAAAAGCCTGACGTGACATAATGTTTGGAAAGTGAATGCCCTAAAAGCTCATCTTTGAAATACAGCAATCTATTGCCATCGCCTGGGGCAGTGTGCACCTATCAGCATTCTGTATTTTGTTTGTATGGATCAGTCGGTGCTAGCTGCCACCGTGGGATGGATGCACAGCTCCAAAATAAATAAGAGTTGAAAAGCGCAGGCGAGATTACCGAAAGACGGCAAACACGGATGTATTTGTAGTTGTCAGTGTAACAAAGCACTGTGGTAATGTGTGTTAGACCTGGAAGCATTGCAAAGTATTTTTAAACCCAATTTGAGTGGGGCATTTTCACAGCGGTGTATGGTACCTTGGCGAAAGCAACCGAGAGCACGAAATTGGATCAAACACACACGCATGCTGTCATTATTCCTCAGTGTTACGTGTGTGTGTGCGTGTGTGCAAGCTTATTGGGGTGGAAGGAATTTGGGGGTAGCAGGATACCACCGTTTCATATTTCTGCCACCAGCAGATGACACACACTGTTCCTTAAATAAATATTGAATATTCTTATCCTACATCAACTTAGCATCTCTCTCTAAAGGGGCATTGCTAATGTTCCCAAAATGAGTATTTTATATGGAATGCTATGAACTTTCACCTCTTTATATAACTCCTTGTGAATATGTCACAGCCTTGAAATAACACACAACACTGTATTCAACATTGCTAATAAGATTTGCTTTTCTATTCTCAAATGTATTCCGTCAAAAGGAACATTTGTCAATCTTTTTTGCTGTTTCTAGTACATGAACAGTCCGATTTACCCCCTCCGTGAAATAATTGACTTTTCAACACTACAGTACGTACGGTACATTTTGTGCCTTCTCCTTTCCTGCTGGGACCTGCTGTCAATGCTGACATTCATTTTTTCCCCACATCAACCTCTAAATGTCAATAATTGCCAAAAGGCAAAATTACATCTTGAACAAAACTACATGGAATGCAATATTATTTTGGGAATGTATTTGTCCCCTGATGTGTTGTTGGGGGTACAATATTTAAAATTGATTTATTTTTCTCCCCCTTTTTGAAGCACTATAGCAAAGAAAACATCTCCTCACAGCGCTACAGTGTGTGCAAGTTGTTGTGGCTTTCAACTCAGGTTTGTGCACAATACAATATACACCAAATGTGCACAAACTGAAACGTTTACTTTTCAGTACAGGCCGCCCTGTGCATCTCGCTTACGTGGCAGATAGTTCATAATACTCTGGCACAAAAAAAGAATGCAGGAGTTGATTATCCGGTTGAATAATACCAAGGCCCTAAGCATGCAGCAGCTAAAATATTTTTACCTTTTGATTTTACACCCCCTCTGCCTCAAACATGGTCAAAAGTTTGTTTTTAAGGGCAATAGCTAATGGCTACTTCCTTAGAGATTTTCCCCCAATATTGTTAACAACCTTGAATAAATGTGGAGCTTCTGAGTGAGTTGCTTTCCCATATTAGGAATTGGACCAGATAAGCAAATTGTGACTATGAGATAATGATGATCACAAGCCAGAATCAATAGGACCGTTTGTGAATTTACAGAAATGTGTGTGGTGCAAAATGTATGACCCCTCACAAATCCAATCATACATGCCATAATGGATGAATATGTCCCTCGCTTGTAGGACGAGGCTTTAGATGAACAATGTGTTTACTGTTTAATGCTTCACTAAAATGTTCATTATAATTTTAAGTCACAATATCACTCTGCAAAGCAGTGTCTGTCAAGTAAATACACTCCATGAGATGTTTGGCACCGGTGATGGTGTGTCCTGTTTACTTGTATTATTGTCCCAGTACTGACTGAACAGTGACCCATATTTGATGGGAATGGCTGTGACATTTCTCATTTATCACAGAAATAAAAAAAATACGATGAATACACTAACTTCAAGGGCTCTAGTTTCAGGGATGGCACAGGGCTGGTGTTAACTTTAACGCACACTGTGACAATTTAGTTGGTCGCAAGGTGGCTTTTCTCTCGCCTGGGAGCGTTCGATCATTTCCAAGGCTCACCATCACATCAATTGCACCATAATAGGTGTCGTAATCTGGTGTCGCGGTGCTAGTCTGGTGTCAAACATACCAAATATTGCACTAGCGTCTCCACCCACATCTTAGCCCAGGCGCAGCAGATGTGTGGTAGTTTCCGAGCTTTTGGCAAAGCGCACTGAGCGTGGACTTATCCAAACTCACATAAGCCACTTTTGTGTTGGCCTGTATTGTGAATAATCCTATCCAACTGTCCTTCACCTTGGTGTTCTTTTTGGAGGTGCAATACATGTGCATTTGGTAACGCTACAGTTTTTCTGTCAAGGCCGTATAGACTTTCGCCATTCATTGCATAATTGGCAGTTTGCCTCGACAGAGAGTGTGCTGTTTTAAAGGGAATGAGAGCAGCTGATTTGATTGGCCGTAATTAAAGACAGCCCCACCACTCCCGCTGATAATGTATTCATCCTAATGGTAACAGGGTTGGATTAGAATCTAATCTAATCCAACCCCTTTACAACTGCACCACTGTAACCGCCACCATGTCCTGAAATTATCAGAAAATATTGGCCTCACCTTAGCTAGACTTGCACCTCTGCTTGTGCCTTGACCGGGAAACTAGGGCCCTAAGAGTTTAGCGTTGAAGAGAAACAATGTATTTTCTACTTACCTGTGATGTTGGTAAGAACGATAAACAGGTTATTCATGTTCGATTCTATACAGTAAGCAATATCACATTATAATGCCAGTCAACATGGTTGTTAAAAGTAAAAATATCTAATCTTGTATGTATCTTGTATAAATATTGTACAGTATTTGTAATATGTCACTTCTTTCTGTACTATTTTCTCTGCAGGGGAGGAATACCAAATAAACTATGGCATATCCGACCGGCTGTCGTATCGCCACCACATCACATGTAAGCAGGAAACATGGATCACTTTAAAAGCTACAAATACAGAGAGGAAAAACGAATCCTGCTGACCTGCCGCTCACACTTTGGATTATTTCACGAGTCGAAAAGCAAAAAATGCTGGCTCAGCTGAGGGCAGGAGTTGTCAGAACAACACAGTCTCAGTCGGGGGCTCCGAGCAGAAGCTGCTGTGACCGTCCGCCTGGAGCAGAGAGAGCTGGCTGTAATCTTTTAGTGCCTTCTCGCTGTGCTGCATGTCGAGGAGGCCAAGGCTGGGCGAAGGCCTCTGTAGATCCAGCAGGGGAAGTAGGCCTATGGCAAACAGAAGGTTTGGAATCTGTGAATGTATGTGATGATTGAGCTGTTGTGTCATCTAAAACCCAATGCCCTTTTGTACGTGCGGTTTTGACCGTGTAACTGCCGCTCGATGGTTGAAAATAAGAAGAATAGAAGAAGAAGAAAAAGTATACGTGGCTTTGGTGTTTCCTTGCTTCAGTTCAGAATGCGAAAGGTTGCAACAGTGTTTATGTTGCTGAATGAAAGCTCTTTTACACATGTACTCAGCATGTACGAACTCCCAAACACCTAATGGCGTCTAACGCAGAATAGAGTAGAGAAAATAACACAGGGCAAAGAGGGCTGCTCTTAAATGAAAACAAGGCCATTGTTGGCATGGTGAAAGAGGATTTGGCGTCGGGGTAGGCTAATTAATCGTGATTACAATTGCGGCTACTGTGATGTGCTAACCGCACAAGGTCGGCAATTTGCGCTTGAAGGCTAAGCTAATTATTGCAACAAGTGCCAGTAATGTTACTTTGTACCCAACACAAATAGCATTTAGGAGCTTTATTACTGAATACATCTAAAAGTACCGCAATGAAACAATTTTGAAATATAGACCTTGCGATTATTTATTAGCTTTTTTTATTGTGCTGCAGATGCAGTTGGCACAGCAGAATATCTATTAAATAGTAATTCTATAAAACACGGTACTGTACTGTAGGTCAGCCGTTGTCAGTGCTGAAATAGAGCAAGCCTGCAGTGGCATAATACAACTCTAGCAGTCATGGACATGTTCAAAGAACTGGAATGCAGGAGAGGATGAAAGGAATTCCTTAAGCCTCTCTATGCCTTAGTGGTGGGGAATGAAACTTTGACAACAGCAGCTTCTGTTCAGTAGGGGATACAGTACAAACCCAATGTCAGGTGGTGATGGTGGTTGTTGTTGCTATTTTATTGTTTTTGTAACCTATTTTTAGTCGGCAACACAGCTTACATGCTGTGTTTCATTATGCATTTGTGGTTCATGAACAGGCACAACGATAAATACTCCCAATCACTTCACTTCACGCTTAATCAATAACCTGGACGTTGCGCTTTGAATTCACACTCCCGTTTGTTTGTCCAGTGATCTTTCCTCCAAATATGTACATCAACCTACTGGGCATGTGCTCTGTGAATGTGAAATGCGTTATACCTCCATCCTGGTCTCCTGGCAGCAAACAGATGTCAGTAGTATCCCATTCATAATTCTCATCTACGGAGGCTTTCCTTCTGAGAACAGCATAAAAACATTGCACTGAGTACTCAATATCACACACGCACACACACACACACTTACAAAATAGCTAGGTTACCATGCATTTTTTAATTAGAAAACATCCCAATGCGATTATTTACCAGTTTAATTTGTTCTTTCTTAATACTGTACATTATTGTCAGATTTGTCAATTTGGCATTTTCATCACACTGTTAAATATACGTGAACTCACACTGTATAGAACAACTTTACGCAACTGTTCTTGAAGTGAAAAACAAGAGTGCTATTATACTGAAGTGAGCGATAATGATAGTGTGTTATTAAAGCGACCTGCCTTTTAAGTAATTAAGCCCAATTACCTCTTTCTTAGAGTCATCTGGTGCAGGTTTGTTTTTTCGGTGAGGGTCTGGCTCCCCTCCACCGTCTCAGGAGAGCTGTTCAGGGTCGGCGACAGGCACAACGACAGCCGTCGATTGGCCGGCTCCAAACTTCCCCGGCCGCTGCTAGCATAGCTGCTGTAGCTGCCCCCGGACTCCCCCGACCCCCCCGAACCCCCCGAACCGCCGTAGCCTCTTCCCACGTCAACCGCCTCACACGGCTCGGCTTTCCTCGCAAGCTGCACCTCGGGGCGGGCTGACGTCCAGGGCGGCCCATCGGTTGACGCCCAGGAGGGTCCAAGGTCTCTCTCCGGCGGTCCGGGCTCTTCTCTTGGGCCGGATCCCACGTTGATGGGCAGGGCGCTTCCGGAAGCGTCCACCGTGGCCTCCCTGTTCTCCACTGGTCCCTGGGCCTCCTCCTTATCTGTATTATGACACTGTTTGGGCTCACCGGGGAAAAGGGATTTCCCTGCGCTGGGGTCACGGTTCTGCGGAGCCTGTGGACACAGGGGTTCCGTGGCGTGAGGCTGGTGGGGGGCCGAGGGGGGCTGGTGGAGGGGGGCGGGTGGAGCAGGACGGCCGAGAGAGGGAAGGCGTCTGGTGGCCTCCAGACTCGGGGTGCTCTGGGGTCTGCAGAGCTGAGAGTCCGGCCGGAATGAAAGCGGAGTGGAACAGTTCTCTTGACTGAGGGAGTCGATCCAGGCGTCGGGCGTCAGGAAGTTGCTGTGGGTCTTTCCCCTGGAGTCCAAGCTACGGCTGCGGTGGTAGTAGTTCCAGGTTCGAGAGCCCTGGTTCTTCGCTTTCCAGGGATTTGGCGCTCGCCCCGAGGAGCCCGGGGTGTTTTCAAGCGCCCTCTCAGACGCCTCCCTCGGTCTACGGTTCTGGCAGCTGAAACGCGCATGGCTGTCATTTTGCGACAAGCCTTTTGGCGCCAACGAGGACCCTTCTTGTAGATGAGAAGCAATTATGTGGTGCAGCATGGGCTTGGCAAGAGGGGACGTTACAGAGAGATCTGGCTCATCCACGCTCATCTCAATACACGTGTCTTCACTGTGCACACTGGTGGGTGTTTTGGTAAATTTATTGGTTTGGGACGCCGGCGCTGAATATCGACTGGGGCTGCGACTTCTCTGCCTTCGCAAATCATTCCTGTGCATCTCCACGACTACAGATTGTTCCTCCGCCCTTTCGAGGGTCTGGTGTCTGGAGGAGAGGTGAGGGAGGACGAATCTGTCGCCGGAAGCACGGTCTGTTGCGGCGTCGCCAGGGAGCGGGGTCTGCCTGACCAACGGTGGTCCGGGAAGCTGGGCGCTGGAGCCAAAGCAGGAGGAGCTCACGGCTGGCGAGACGCCGCAAGGGTGGCGCTCGAGAATCTGGCTGGTGGCCGAGGTGAGCGGCGTGGCTTCCCGCCGGCTGGCCGCCTGGAGAGGAGCGTGCGAATACATGGCGCTTTTTGATATCCACCCGGAGCCGTCGTCGTCTGAGTCGTCGTCGTTAGAGTCGCCGGCGGCAGAGTCGTCGTCGGCGACAATGTCGTCGGTGTCTTCCGCCTCTGTGCCCGGCCGCCACCCCTCTCTCTCGGCAGTCCTGTCCAGCGTGAACCTCCGAAGCTCTCTCTCTAGCTCCTCCCGCTCCTGGGCCAGCTTCAGGCAGCGGCTCAGGTTGCCCCTCTCCCGCTCGTGCTCCATCTGCAGCACCAGGGTGCTGGCCGTGGTGACGGGGCGCACGGGGGCGCCGGGGACCCCCCCTCCTCCGTCGTCGCTGCGGCTGCTGTCCGAGAGCTCGCTGGCGACGTCGTAGTCGCCCTCTTCGTACCGGCGCGGCGGCGGCCTGAAGCAAGGCGGCAGGTCGACAGAAAGAACAAACGGCGGCTCCCGCTCTTCGTCGCCCCTCCGCGACCGCAGCGACGCCGACCTCTGAATGGCAGGGGGTGGCGCGGGACGGCCCCTCTTGTCGTGGACGCTCAGCGTGGACATCTGGTCGTACGGCCGGTGGTGAAAGCGGCCGTCGGGGCCTCTGCAGATCAGCTCCAGCTCGGGGGAGATGGGTGAGGACACGGCCTCGCTCAGAAGACCTCTGCTGGGGAACTGGTGGTGGTGGTGGTGGTGGTGAGGGTCGCGGGAAGAGGAAAGGGGCTCCTGGATGTAGAGGGAGCAGTCGGACTTCAGTGTGGAGGAGGAAGAGGAGGTGGCGGTGGTGAAGAGGGAGCGAGAGTGGAGGAGGCTCTTCTTCAGCACGCTGTCTGGGCTGCCAGCGCCTGACGCCCTTCTGCGGGGGAAATTAGTGGTGGTGGGGGGGGGGTTAGAGAGACAAATGGTCGGTATAAGGAGATAGACACATGCACCCGAGCATCAGCACAGTGACAGATAATGAGAGACAATAATAAAGACAGGGCTAGACTTTAAGTTATGAAAAATATATACATTTAAAAAAGACGACGGTAATAAAGAAATAATAAAAAAAAGACATCTTACAAAAATAAGGCAGTTATTGAAGTTCTGGCCTTTTCAAACTAGTCTAGCTTCAGAAGAAAGAAGAAAAACATAAAGCCAGTGGGAGGAATTATAATGAGATGACGGTACTCACGCTGATGGGGGGCTTTTATAGATGGCAAGGGGGGGCTCTGAAATGAAGGGGAGACGGGCATGATGAACACAAACACACTGACCAAGGACTAACAACAATCAGGCCCATGCACGAGCCAGTTTAAAAAGGCCCTGGAACACGGCCATGTCCAAAAAGTTAATCACGCTCACATTTATCAGCTGCTAATGAGAAACGACCCTAATTAGCAGGTAATGTAAATGGCATCAATAACTTCTACAAGTGAATGGACAAGGGTGTGTGTGTGTGTGTGTGTGGGGGGGAGCTCTGGGACATGAGCGGTGCCAAATCGATGCGCCCGGGGCTCTGATTTATGCAATGGATTGAAAGTGCATTCAATATTTTATTGAATAAATTATGGTATTCATGATGTCGTTCATCAAATTGAGTCTCGGCGGCCATTTTATTAGAATTTTCTTTTTTTCCCCCTTTTTTACCGTCTGTCCCCTTCCGACACCGCCGGTTCCTCCTGTGGCTGATGAAGCAGGCGGAGGCCAGGAGCAGGACGAGCGCCAGGCACATGAAGCCCACCCCGCCCATCACTCCGGCCAGCAGAGGCTCCTGAACCTTCTCCGTGAGCTGGGACGAGGCCGGGTATATCTCCATCCCTGTGAACACGTCGGATTAATCGCCATAGTGATAGATAATGACCTGTTGTCCACTGTGCTCAAACTCCCTGTTTGTCTTATCAACTGCTCAGGATAACTTCAACTGTCTTTAAATAAAAACCACTCTAAATGAAGTTGCTAAGCAACTAAGATAATAACATTAGCATATTAATGTATTGAGTCATTCTGGAGAAAGCGTATTCATATTTGAACTCTATAAAAACAAAAAACACCTCTCCCTTGAAATCCATAGGGTGCTCCCTCAGAAGCTCTGCCCCACACATTGGAAAAGCAAGCTGGGGTATTGCTGTGTGGTGCGGTCTGCACCACTTTGTTTGTGTTCCCATTTACAGAACCAGGGCTGTATAGAAACGTTGGATTCTTTCATATTTATTTATTTATTTATTTATTTAAGTGAGTAGATATTCGCTGAAAATGACTAAAAGCGTATTAGCTAACAATAGTACAACTATTTTGTAACGTTAGCATAGAAATACAGTGTGAAAATCTTCCTGCAATGCTTTGGGTGTGCCCAACCCAAAGTTGAAAGCTGCCAATATAAAAGGTAGCTCATCATTTGCTCTTGGTAAAATCACCACTTCAAAATATGCCGTTCTTCCATTAGCTAGATACAGCATACTACAAATTACACAAACGCATTATCTATAATTATGTTTCCATTCTAACATATAATCTGTGAATATAAAGTGAGCAAACACTACTAAAAGGTAGTCAAACTTTCGTTTGTTGGGAACCGTGTCTAACCACCGCTGACTATTTTATCGGCATATCGTCAGTCTGCATATATTCTGCTGTGTACTTCGACAAAGGAACAAAGTAGCGAGATTATCCACACATCCTGCCACGTTAAACAACACGACAGTGATTACCGCGGTGGGCCGCGAGTTATACCAGGGGAGCTTTAGATCTCACAGTTTGATTCCCTTCTCTACACCCAACCGTATAAAAATAATAATTTACGTCGCAGTCGCATAGGAATCGGAACGACGCATACAAATGAATCCCCTAACTCTTTTGGAAAATGATTATTTGGGACATTTCTATCATTCAGGCCTCTAATGGGCAGTGCCCACCCCCCTCCTCTCCCCCCACCCTACAAGCATGCTCTATTTTCGGTCAAACTCTATGGAACCAAGGGACGAGGCCCTAGAGAACTGATTAGCAAGACGCCAAGGGAGATGGGTAAAGACAGATGACAGAGAGAGAGAGAGAGAGAGAGAGAGAGAGAGAGAGATAGAGGGGAGATGGGTAAAGACAGATGA
>JAOEGT010071432.1:0-15000 GCA_025447795.1 Speoplatyrhinus poulsoni
GCTGCCAGTTTATCTGAGATGTGATTTTAAGATTCTATTGTTTACCTATAAAGCATTACATGGACTGGCACCTTCCTTTTTATCTGACCTAGTGATACCATATGTTCCATCACGAGCCTTACGCTCACAAAATGCTGGCTTGCTATCCATCCCTAAAGTTAAAAAGAAATCAGCAGGATTTAGAGCATTCTAACATAGGGCCTAACACTTTTATGGAATTTCCTACCCTGATACTAGTACTGTTTTGACCTTCAAAATCGAGCTAAAAACCTATTTGTACAGTGAGGCATTTAGTTAGCAACAGTAAATGTTCCCCTCTGCTTAGCGACCTAAATCGCTATACATTAGGCTCTTTTGTGTCGTCTTTGTGTGTTTCTGGCCCCTCTTTCTCTTTCTCTCTCCCTTATCCGAGTGTGGTGAATGGGAGATGATGTTGCAATCCCGGAGGCTGTGTTTATGATGCGACTCCGGCCCGGTGATGATGTCATGGGGCAAAGATGCTGCCTTGGTCAAAGACAGTGTGATGATGGCGGTGTTTCCTGTGCTGGGAAGATAACTGTGTGCAGAGCCAATGGATGTGTGTTGGTCATTTCCTGCTCGGTGGGGGAGTGTCGTCAAGTGGAGATACTGACATGGTCCCAGACAATGTGTGGATCGCAGTGGCTACCGCTGCCGAAGCCATGTCTCCAATGAAGGCAAACGCTATGGTTGTTGAGTGGACCTGGTCAGGACTAGTGCAAGGACACTTCCTCGGACCTGGGACTCCTGTTAATGCTACAGTTGACAGACCACTCTTAATTAACTAACTTACAAAACGCTTTAAATGTCTCTGATGTGTAAGTACTGCACAATGTGAAACATTTTATTCAAAGTATCATTGCTAAATCTTGTTTGCCTATCTTCACCTATTGCATCTTAGCCATCCTGGAGGGGTGGATTTATCCCTCTGTGGTCGCTTCCCAAGGTTTCTTCCCTTTTTTCCACATGCGGTTTATAATGGGAGTTTTTCCTTGCCCGGGGGGAGGAGCAGGTTTAGGGGCTGTTGTTTGTTTCCATGTGAAATGTAGTCTGTAAAGCCCTTTGAGACTGCAATGTGTTTAAGGGCTTTATAAATAAACTTGACTTGACTTTCAATAGAAAGACACTTTTAATGACCACACCTTCCCCACCGGCCAAATTATGGAGCATAACAGGAACCAGCAAACATGATGGGTAACATACAGTACAATGTATTCCTAAATCATGAAATATGTGCATCACAACTACTGATATATTGATCACCTAATGCTGTCTATATGGGTCAGTGTTTAGACAATTGTGAATTACGTTTACATATTGTATATGGACTTTTCATAGAAATCTACACTCATATAAAATTTGGTAAAAGAGAGATGAAATTCCAAATATATGATCTATTGACTGTTGTCAGATAACCAGTGAAATGGTGGCAGGATAAGTGTGAATTCTGTTACTGTTACTGCATACTGTAACTGACCTTGCTACTGCAATCTGTTCAAGCTAGTAGGTGTTGGAGACTTTGACATGGACAGCAGTAGGGAAAGCTCTAGAAGTCAAGGTAAACGAAGGTCTTTAAAATAGATTACATTTTGTTATGATTCTACTGTGGTACACATACAGTATAGCCTGAGCGCTAAGGTCCGTATCAAAGAGTGTGGCAACTTTACTTTACTGTTAGCTAACAGTGTCAGTTTGAATTATCTTTGTAGAGGACCAATTCTACTTTATTAACACTGTATATATTATATGTATTATTATTTAATTTCAAAATGTTCTGTCAAAGACACTGGGCTATCTGAGGTAACACATTTCAAGGAGTGGTATAATTGGTGGTATTTCTACAGCACCTATCTATAATGTGACAAAGAAATAGACTGAAAATTGAACCGTGGAACCCCACGGGTAATAACTGCAGAAAACAATGATGGGCTTCACAATTTGACCTTATTTGAGAACATAGGAATTAAACCAATTCAGAGCAATGTCCTCAGAGTCACCTGGAGATCAGTTATGTAAGGGTTATGATTGGTCGTGTTCCCAGTTATCTGCAGCAAGAAGCAGTTAAATTCCCTGCAAAGCCAAAGCTTTGCAAAGCAACGTTATATGAGACAGATCAAAGCTGGTTATTTCATGAGAAGTCTACCAGAAATGCCATCTTTAAACTACACTATATGTCAACTCCCGGACCTCCACATTATATGAATGAGCCCTAAGATGTCAATTACTGTATTTTTTAGATTTAACATTTTCATTTTTCTAGTCCCCATTATGTTCTGTCAGCAATCAAGCAGGCCATATTATACAGAAAATTACAAATGACAAAATTACATACATTTGAAGAAGGCAGACATAATTGGAACATTTTAGAGAAAGCTAGCCCCATGCTTCCAATCGTTTCTGATATTAAAAGTATTTATGCAGTGAATAAGTCGAAAACAAAAGCTTATTTTCTAACCATAAACTTATACTTCATTTAAAAAAATGGATAGACCATGTTTGACGTGGCTTTCTATACTGAAAAATATAAATGGTGTGCCCCGGACGTTTTCAGTTAGATTCCAATGCTTTATCTACAGCAGATATACAGTAAGTACAACACTATATGCCAGTAAATCTATATGTCTTTGACACATTAATCTAGTTGCTCAAAAGGTTATTTATTCTAAAGGTAGGATGAGGTGGTCAAGGAGCTCAGCAATAGGCAGAGTCCAGGGTAAACAGGAGACACGATGGACATCAAAGCAAACAAGGGAATATCTACAATCCAAAATGAAGGACTAGGCCATGGTCAACTAGTACAAGAATGACATCAACTATGAAGAAATAGGGAACATGAAACCAGGCGAGAAATGCTTAGACTATAGAGTAGTCTCAGCCTCTTCCGTCCATTAGCACTACGTCACATAACTCTGTGCTTAACGACTGATGCAAATACCCCTGTAAGCTCGACAAGTAGATGTTCATTGTTAGCGTTGTCACTCACAAAGTTTGTAACTGTAATTCCGGTGCGATGCTAGTGCAGTAGCCTGCTTTATTTGCTCATTTCAGTTGCTACGTTATTTTAGGCACTAACAGTAGCCTAGTTATCTAACAGAACAAGAGTCGTATTGGTAAGTTTCTCAACACATTCCTCTCTATAAGTGAAATATCTGACTTTGTCAGATATTTGAGTTATATAGTTGGTTGCGCATGTCAATCAAAATAGCTCTCCTGTCAAGTAGGCGGATCTTGACGCAGTTAGCCAGCGCTGTGTCCCAGACTTTAATTAAGTAAAGGCTGGCCCGGCGATACTGATACAGAGACTTTACAGCAGTGTAAGGGCAAATATGCTGACAAGTTGCAGACTGATTAGGGCTGATCAGTAAACTGGTTACAGGTGTGTGCATAGAACAAGACAACTTAAAGTGAGAGGAAGGCTTTAGGGGCAGAGCTGAAGGTGTGTTACAGCATGCATGTGCGTAGGGCAGTTTATATGTATTAAATACAGTATATATGTAATGTTGGGTATGCATGTGTGTATGACAGTACACATGTACAGTCCAGTAAGCATGTACCCCATATGCTGCATGTACGTGTGTATGTGTTTATGTAACATACAGTATAGCTCTGCTGTTTTGGAAGCCCCACAAATAAAATATAGTATAATTCAAAAGAAGTCAGTTCACACGAGGGAAAAGGCCAAATACGACAGTCCTGTGGGACGGCCCACACTTCCGCCAGGCCCGCCCACCCCGCTGTCACCGTGCCGTCAATCTCCTCCACATTCTTGTTTTTGTCTTACCTCTGACATTTTCATCTCCGTGTTCATCTCTCTGTCCTCAGTCTCGCCCTGCCGCACCACCTCTCAATCGGGTTGTCCTCTTGACCTTTCAGCCTCGCCAATCGTCCATTTCTCTTCCTCCGCTCTGCTCCTGGTGCGGGCTGTAATTCAGCGTGTTTCAAGGCCAGTTAGGCAGCCAGTGGAGTTAATCTGTCTCTTCAGGTCATAAATCAGGACTTGGCATCCCTTGCTCTCTCTCTCTCTCTCTCTCTCTCTCTCCCCCCATCCCATCTTTCCTCCTTCTTGCCTCCAATGGACACCGAACAGAGCTTGCGGTGATTGTCTGTGACAGTCAATGCTGGTGTTCTTTGTCTTAGCGTGTGTGTTTTTTTCTTTCCCCCTCCTCTGAGCCTTTATGTGTGTGTGTGTGTGTGTGTGTGTGTGTGTGTGTGTGTGTGTGTGTGCGCGCGTGTGTGCGTGCGTGTGAGTGAGTGAGCGTGTTGATCTGTGCTTTAACCCCCAGCAGATAGGGAGTGAAACTGCATACTCTGGAAGTGCCACATCCAATAAAAGAAGATTGTTGAAATGTCAGTACCAATCAGAAGTGATGCTGCTCTTCGCAGCTTTACGGAGTGGCTGGCCATCTCGCCTGCATGCCCATGCATGCACACACGCACTACCACACACTGCACACTACACAGACACACACCAGCAGCAGATGGAAGCTATTACTTACCAAAATCATTAATTTGGTTTATAAAGCAAGCAGGGGAATGACTGTACTGTAGCTCATTTTGTGTGAGGTGTACATGTGTTATTGAACGTGTGTGTGTGTGTGTGTGTTTACAGTTTTATCAATACGGTTTATGTGTTAGTGCCCATTTCTTAATTCTTAATGTCTGTGTGTGTGTGTGTGTGTGTGTGTGCGTGCGTGCGTGCGTGCGTGCGTGTGTGTTTGCCCATTTTGACATATCTACGACTTGGCAGGTGCATGGGAAACTGTTGGCCCCTAAAAACAGACAAAACCACAGCAGGAACCAGAATGGCGAAAAGGGGGAGAACGGGGGGAGAAAAAGAGAATGTGGGGAAGGGAGAGAAATCAGCTTAGCGTAGCGGGAGGGAGGACAGAGAGAAGGAGGGGGGTCTGGGATAGAGAGGAACGGTAGGAAGGGAAAGAGCGCTGAATAGCCGGGGCGGTGTGACTGGGGTGAATGGATGTGTTGTGTGGCCATTGTGCCCGTCCTCTCAATGGAGGGTAAGTAAGCTAAGTAATGGCGGGCGATTTGCAGCGCTAGGGCACTGCATAGAAAGACTATGGTCAAACCATAGTCTTTCATAAAATAAACAACACACGGCCATCTCCTGAGCCGTGTTAGAGGGTTAGAGCCACGCTGCCCTTGAACCAGAGCAGTGTGTGGATGGTGGCGGGGGGTGTCGTGTGAGAGAATGGCAAAGAGAAACATACAGGATGAGATAATGACTGGAAACACTGGCAGGGTTTGGACATTAGAGAGAGAGCACCAGAAATGAGCTGTAATGCAGCATTTTATAACCAAAGTGCCAATCGAGAGCCCCTTCGCATTCATGAATACCCAGTGTGTGTGTGTGTGTGTGTGTGTGTGTGTGTGTGTGAGCGTGTGCGTGCGTGCATGTGTGTGTCCAATGTGAGTATGCATGGGTATTATGTGTATGCGTGTGTGTGTGTGTGTGTGTGTCTAAATAATCCCCAGGCTCCTGCCCATACGCAGTATCCCAAAGATTAGCTTAACTTCCCCCTTCAGAGCCTGAAGCTACAGGCTGTACTCCATCCTCGCAGATAGATGCACTGTGAGCTGCAAGCGGACATGTCTGTGTTCGTTAGGTGCATCTTCAATCCTTCCTATGTCAACCTCTCATACGTCTTCACAACCTCCACTGTCAGGGGGAAGATAATAGCAACCAACCATTAGAAAACCCAGCTGGGCCTGAACGCTGGCCTGTCCAGGGCTCTGTGACGGGATGGGAGAAGATAGGAGAGTCTCGTTGTGTGTGTGTGTGTGTGTGTGTGTGTGTGTGTGTGTGCGTGCGAGCGAGAGAGAGTATATACTGTATCTTTGCATGTTTGTGTGTGTAGGAGTCTCTTTACAGATGTAGGTGGAGCTGTCTGTGTGTGTGTGCGTGTGCTACATGTTTGCCAGACTGATATGTTGAAGAGAGGCACTCAGCAGACCACTGTGGCACTATAGTGCTGTTGAGTAGTGATAACACACACACACACACGAGCGCACGCACACACACACACATGCACCCGCACAGCATCATTCACCTAATCAGCAGCTGCATTCCATACTGCAGTGGCCCTCTCTGCTCTGCATATAGATCGCCAGGGTGATATAGCAGCAGCAAGGAGCCGTGCACACATGTCCACATGCACACACACACACACACACACCATGCAGAGGAGCAACAGTTGTCTCCACTGTGCCAAACTCTCCCAAGTACCCCGTCACCCCTCACGACCGCCCACGCCCTATCCTAACGACCTCAGCCTGCACCTCCTCCCTCCCCCCCTTCTCCCTCCCCACTCCTGGTCGTCCCCCATCCCTCCTCTCCTCTGTTCCCGTCCTCCGCGTCCCGGAGGGTTCTGCTTTCCTGACAGAGCTGTTAATCAACCGCTCTCCGCAGGTTTCATCCTCCGCATGCACATGTATATGTGTGTGTGTGTGTGTGTGCGTGCGTGGGTGGGTGGGTGTGTGCACGCGTGAGCGAGCCCAGATATATGCCTTCATTTTCATCGAGACAGAGGATCTATCTCTCTCTCTTTTTTCCCTCTCATTCTTATTTTTCTCTCCCCCGCACTGCCTGCGTCTCCTGTCTTCTTTCCTGGCTGATATTTGTGGCTTCACGCGGGGATTGTTTGCCTGCCATTTCACTTATATTGCTGTATTGGATGTGTAGCCTCTTTTAGTGCATGTATTCTATGCCCTTATCTACTCCGCAACCTTCCCCTGCGATCAAAGTGCAAGTTCAAAACAGTGTGACAGGTCATTTCTCTTAAAGGTATAGTCAACTGTTGTCAACTATTGTAAGTTACCAAAGTGTAAATACTTATCTGATATGTGCAGTAAGCTCTCACAAAGTTAACTAGCATATACAATTTACAGTAGCTATGACAAGAAAAACATCCTATGTAATCATTTGAGAGTCTAGTATGTATCTACAGTATAGTTGTAGTGTCTAGTAAGTAACGCAGGTTCCGGTGAGAGGGATGATGAACAGTTGTTCCGTCAAATCACGACTGAATTTTTTTTACTAGTTAGCTAGCTACCATATACCTTATTTCTCTTTATCATGTTTTTTTCAAATGTTTTTATAGTTGAAAATGGTTAATTAGGCCATTTGTGTACATTTGTCAAATGTTTTTCACTTTTGGGTACATTTGAGCACAATTATGAGGGACAATAGAGAGACTGCTTACAGGTGTAGTTCAATGGCTGTATACTCTATCATTCTGAAAATGAAAACACATGATGTCCTCCTCTGGAGACATGATTAGTAGTGTCCCCAGCCTCCAATGTCAATTATGACTTTTTACTTGCATTTTGAAAGATTGTGCAAAACATTTAAATACAAAGAAATTGTGGATTTTGTTTAATCTTTTGCCATTTATACTGTAGTGTACACTGTTATCATGCATTAATTTAACATCTTCACAAAGTTAGCTAGCAAAACCATTGTTTTGTTTCCCTATGTTACGGCGTGACTGGCATGCGCTTTTTTTTTGGGCGTTTTTTAGACGTGCATAAAAGTTTAATGTAAATGGACTGCATTTATAGCACTTTTCCAACCTTCCGACCACTCAAGGCACTGTACGGTATTGCCTCACATTCACACACACATTCATACACCGATGGCGATTGCTGCCATGCAAGCCGCGACCAACCACCGGAAGCAGCTAGAGTTAGATGTCTTTCTCCAGGACACCTCGACACTTGGCGAGGAGTTGGCCGGGATCGAACCAGTGACTTTTGTCTCAATTGTCGCCCCGCTCTACCCTCTGCACCACGGCCGCCCCCAAAAGTTACAATATTCTAAACTTTTCAGCGCAAGGCGCGGAGTCGAGTCGCATTGTTCGTCAATGTGACAGTTGGCCCAGGCAGCCGTTCTATTTGGCTCAGGCTGCGCATCTCTGTGTTTATCAGAGTGCTTTTGAAGCGGCCGTGCCTAATAGCGACGCGTCTCGGTGTGATCGGGGCCTATGGCAGGTGGACAACGTGTGTATACTCTGCTTGTTACACATACAGGGACATGGAGGAGCGCACAAATATGCAAAGGATAAAAAAATTTATAGAGTACAATGTGAAATATCAATAGTGTGTAACTTAACATCAACATATTTTAGGGATCTCGGTATTGCATAAATGGTCTGCTCCAGCGCTTTCACAAATTCGCCAGTATAAAAGGAATCCGCCAACAATTCAAGCGCGTCAGGAGGAAATTTGGGAGATCACACTCGGATTGTTGTATCGTATGTTATGCTGAAAACACACCTATGAATAATGAAGAGAGTAAGTCCAACCCTTTTGAATCATGCGCCCAGCGCATTGACCATTTCTCTGCCGTTAAAATAGCAAACGTGGATACATTTATGTTGATTATTATGTCATAGGCTACTTGCAGATGGCCATTTAGTAACAAATTAAGGATAGACTCTTTTGAGTCCTGACTCCTCCTGTCCATAGAACGTAGTAGTCACGTGAGCAATGAACAAACTATATTTTTGTTTGTTTTTCTCAGTTTACCTCTTATCATTTTCACTCACATTGGTGTCTGATTAAAAGAGAGTAGTATATTGGAAGCACATTGACTATGCAGCTGTGTTAGTAACAATATCGTTTGACGTGCTTCTTTGGCAATCCGTGCTGCAGAGGTGCTCTACAAGAATCAAAGCTCCACAGACACAAAGACTCATATCCTGTGATTACTGAGTCCTGACTCCTGTCCCTAGCATAGTAGTAGGCCTAGTCACGTGAGCAACAAATGAAATATCTGGATCTCTTCGTTTGTTTGGGTCAGTGTGTCTCTTATTACGTGAACAATTAATGAAATAAAATGGAGATTATTTTCACTAAGTGTATCTTACAGTATGCTATTGGAAGCGTTTAGTGTGCAGCGGCATTAGTAACAATAGGCTATTGTTTGTCTCGCTTCTTTGGTGATCAGTGCAGCGGCAGCACTCTATACAAGAATGAAAGACTCAGAAGACCCAGAGACTCATTTGCATGCAAAGGAATCGTTAGTCCCGAGTCAGTAAAAAGATTTGTTCATTTTGAATGATTCGTTCGCAAACCAATTCATCACTAACTTCTACACAGCCCTCGCTCAGTAAATAGGAACACAAACAAAGTGGGAAACACCTCTCACAACATCAATGCCCTTGGCTATGCAATGCATTTCAATGTGTGGGACAGAGGAGCTTCTGGGAATTAGGTTTGATTTGATCTCAAAGTTACCAAGCTTTCTTAAGAAGACTTTAGGGGGTCCTCATTTCTGATGGCATCGCTATATACTGTGCTGTATGTGTACAACAAAACATTATGCAAACTACAAAACTGCTATAATATATTTAGTTTTCAACAACAATATTGAAATTAATTAATTCAGATTTAAATAAATTGTGTTCACTTACTGTAGTCTACACAATATTATAGTATGTGTGTGTGTGTGTGTGTGTGTACAGTACATCTACACATACATACACACACAAATGTTAATGTTGGAATGTATGCCAAGTGAGTACTTACTGTGCATTACTCTGTGAGTGTGTGTGCGCATGCATCTGGATTAATATTACAGTTAGCGATTTGGATGTTTAAAAATTGCACATGCGCCCCAGGATGTTATTACTTACCTCTTCAGCATGCATGCACACACACACACAAACATATGCCGATACAGCCATGCTATAAAACAAACTCCCATAGTGCCCACTGTGATACTATTCTGGGAGAGAAAAGCAAACCTCTATTGGTTTCCCAGCTAAAGAGGCGTCTCCAATAGCAACTGAGACCTATGGCCTATGGTGTCCAGCTCTCTGCCTGCAAGTTTGTGTGTGTGTGCGCGTGTATGTATGTATGTTTGTGTCTCAGTGTCCGTGTGGGTATCTGTGCGTGTCTTTCCCCACACTTGCGTGTGTGTGCGTGCACCAGAGCAGGAAGTGATGTATCAGTCACAGATCTATAGCTGCGGTGCGGCGTCGGAGGATGAACACGTTAGTGTCAGTAGCAGGAGCAGAGTGATGTGACTGCTATCGAGCCTACCTGGTAATTACAGCACGATTTATTACCAGACAGAGAGAGAGAGAGAGAGAGAGAGAGAGAGAGAGATAGGAGAGAAAGGGAGAGGGAGAGAGAGAGAGAGAGATATGAGATGTAAAGCACAGAGAGCTAGAGGAAAGGGGATCATATTCCGTTTGGGGTTGTAAGTCAGGTTTTCGGCGAGAGAGAACAAGGTCAGTCGGAGACAGAGGGAGATCGCGTTACGTCCTCGGGAGACCTCGGAGACCTGATCACTGTTTTCGCCCGCTGACAAACCCCTGCCCCCTCCCCCCAGTGCCAGTAACTTATATTTCCTCTATTTCCCTCCGTTTATCTGTCAATCATGCTGACAGTAGTGATATTTGACTATTGTAGATGTATATTGTTGAGCTGCCACAGTGCACATTTTCTTAAAGGTATACATGTACATTCAGTATTGAATCAATTCTGCATACTCTACTCCACTCCCGGCCTACAGACTCACAAGCTTAAGTGGTTGTTTACTTCTCTCTCCATGGTCGCACGGCGCATTCGTGGGAAGGTTTGTTTTCATAAACAGTGAGCTGGAGGCGGGAAATGTGGTACGGGACTGGCGCTTTAACGCAATCCACAAGGGTGTACCGTTAACATTCATGCATGCGTTCCTACTGTATCTTTCTGCCTTTCTGCTTGTTAAACAGCAACGCTTATATGATAACTGTTATGATGCAATGTTGACTCGATGTTTGTGCTCAGCAAAGCTTCGCACGAGTGTGGTTTTGTGAATTGTGTGGGAGTACTGGGATGTTTGTGCAGATAGGTGGGAGTGTAGAGGTTGTGTTGTTTCTGAATGGGGTAAAAGTACGTTCTGATTGGTAAACCACATCCTGTCGTACTGAAAAACATACACACACACACACACGCACACACACACGCACACACACACACACACACATACAGGTAGAGACACAGACCACTAGCTGTTTGCGTAAGGTTTCACCGCGAGCAAAATTCTTTACACTACTCTCATCTCATCATCTACTCTGATACATTAGACACATACACACACACCACATGTTATACATTGTATAAGAAAAACACATCAAGTGTGTTTTCATATCCTTGCAAGGACACTAATGGAACACCTACAGTATATACTGTAAGTGTTTTGTGTCCTTACTGTAAATGTTACTTAATAAATTATATATATCTATCTTTGTCTGTCTGTCTGTCTGTCTGTCTGTCTAATATCCATCTATCCACACTGTAGATATACATATAACTAACCATATCTATTAGCTGTGTACTATTGTACTATCAATTATAGATAGAAGAAAAGTATTATATTATGAGCATACTGTATATAAAAGCTTTTTCAATCGTGCGGTGCTCTTGGACGATGCTGTCCAGTGCTTGGACAGCATCTCCCCAAAGAGAGAAAAACAGTTCATCGTATATCATGTTTTACTAGAAGAATTCACATGGAAATGCTGGGCAGAAGCAAAAGAGTGCACGGCATGTGTGAATCCCTGTAAATGCACACAGGCTCCTATGAATACACAGTTAAGCGCAAAGGTAAAGGATATACTGTATATTCATGGCACTCCACAGAGGATCATTTGTTGGTGGAAGCTACTGTGTTATTCTTAAACTGGCAGCATTCCAGTAAGAGATTGATTATAGTGTGGTTATTCTATCTGCTAGACATAGAAATACAAGATGAAATTTCTCTCCTCTCTCTTTCCCTGCATGTCACCAACCATCTCACTGTATGTGTGTGTGTGTGTGTGTGTGTGTGTGTGTGTGTGTGTGTGTGTGTTCCTTTTATCAATCTGTAAGGCTGGTATTGATTGGGCCAGTGATATTTCCTCTAATGTGCTGAGGATGGGAAAGACAGCTTTCACTTAGCATCCATGCTACACAGGCCCTTAGAAGAACATCCATCAACGTTTCCAGGCATGGAGAAGTGTCTCTGTGTGCGTGTGTGTGTGTGTGCGTGCATGTGCGTGTGTGTGTGTGTATGGTGTCATATACACACAGATGACACAAGCAATGGAATGCGGATCTGAAATAGCAACCATATCCAGCAGCACACCTAAATCCCTAACGCTGCTATTTACGCTGTCGGAATCCGAAGACAAATATAATGCAGGAAAACATAAACCCAAGTAGCCCGATAGGAAAATCAATTGTGTTGTAAATGACAGTATAATGTGTAAATATTTGTATAGCATTATACTGTAATTATAATAGCCTAAATGTTTTGCATTGTAGGGACATACAGTATACAAAAATTATTTAATAATGTAATGTGTTACAGGTAAGTCAAAGTGTAGTACATTATTAAATTAGCATGTGAAAAATGTAATATACAGTAATTATATGTATAGTAATTATATTAATGTATAATATAACTGGCAGTATCACATACGTACACAAATATTCTACAAGTTGTTTTTATTTACTGTTTGTTTCTCCATAGTCATTAAAATATAAAATGCCCATTGTGGACATTGTGGATTCATATAGTATATAATATGCTCTTCATGGAAATAGATCTGCATCTGTTCAATAAAACATAAATACAGTAAAAAAAAAACATAAAACCACAAAACATGCAGGACATGGTGAAACAGTACAAAAATACTAAAACAACTACTAGGTCATTTTCATAAATATAAATACACCAGGCACCATATGAAGACACACTCAGTTATCAGCAATTATGTGTTTGTATCAGCGCTTGAATAAAAACGCCTTCTTTAGAGGTTAACATGGCAAGCTTTGAGACATAACTGAACAGTTTCTTGAATAAATCGTCCCTGATATTGTCATAAAATCCACAGTTGAACATGAGCTTCAATATCAACCGGCTGTTATACACCATGGTACAAATCAGAATGTATTTGTATATACTTGATGTCAATAGCTAATGGGGCCACACCACTTGAAACTTAACATAGGATCTACTATATTCATAAAGCGTACAATATGCTAAAAAGGCCAGCTATGCAATTTTTACATTCAGGTTTGTTACCCTTACAGTATTACTCCATTCCATGTCATTACTCATGAGAATGGATTGAAATGCATTGCATTCACATTTTCTGTACCCATTAGCTGGCCCACGTGGTTGGAGTTAAAAATATCCTACTGCTTTTGTCTTTGTTTTTGTTATATACAGTTACATGTAAAGACAGTCACACTGTCATGGACAGTCATACTGTACAGTACAAGTTTCTCATCTTACAGATTATCTGCTTCTATGCTTTATCTAGCAGACACTTTTACCCAACGCAACTTAAAAGCAATACATTTGTCGAAACACAGGTGAACAGATCATACACCAGTTACCTAAGCAAGAAATACATTAAAAAACACATTGTAAGAATAATGACAGCAGCCATCAGGGCTAGCATATTAGCAGCGTAACATGTCAGTCTAAATACCAGCAGTGTCAAATGTTTACCATATTCTCTGGAGATGGCAAGGTGTATTCCATACCATGTCTCAGTTGCTGGCAGCATTAGGAGTGTATTTCTCCACCCCTTGGTAGAATCTGCATGCACAATTAAAGACAGTGTCAATACAAGGAGAATTCCTGTGCAGTGTGAGAATTAATGGGCACCACCAATGAAGCAAATAAATGTAGTAAAACACTTAAAAGGCACAGAAGACCGCCCACGGTTTTACATTTGGTTATGATTATACTGTCAGGGTGCAGTTTGCATGATAAGCAATGCATTTCAAGCAGAGTATTCTACCAAGCAAGGTTGACTTCCTCCGCTGTTATCCTATGTTAGTGTTGACAATGCCGAAGCATCTACTGTGTCTTAAAACTATTTTGTTGGTTACATATTAACGATTAGCAATAGGTTTGATTGCTAAATTGATTACTAATGCATGGTTCTGTATCACATTGTGTTCAAAACAGAATCTAAATATAGCATGACAAACGTGTTGTATAAATGAGAATAACATTTTCAGCACTTCCACCAGCAACCCATCATAACCATATACTGTATAGCCCCAAAACGAAGTGCATAGTGAACATTGAAACAGATCATGACACAATATACTGTACTGTATAGCATGAAGTCTGTGTTCAAATTTTTTGGAACATCAGTGCTGTGTTTCAATTGCACTCAAAGGAAATTATCCCATATATACTGTAGTAAATGAAGGACTCTATTTCTGTGATTGCTTTAAGGTGGAGTCATTCACTCTGGAAAAAGATTGATGATATTTGAACTCAAAACAAAACAAAACAATTTACGGTGCTCCCTCAGAAGCTCTGCCCCACACACTGGAAATGCATTGAGAAAGTTGGTGTTCTGTGGCGCGATCTCACTTTGTTTGTGTTCCTAATACAAACAAACAACAAATTTATAATCCATAGAAAGACAGGATTATTTAGCACTGAACAAGCAGCTAGCAGATTGTGAGAAGATATTCACTGAATTTGACAAACCGTGTATGTTCTAATCACTGATCTGATCAGTTTCAACCAACTCAATATTTGTTTGTAACAAAGCTGCAGTTGAGCGTATGGATGTTTACTGAAATGTTTTATTTAACGGCTGTACCCCTTTAAGCATGTAGCACACATTAAGGTATTCATACTGTTATATAGTGTGACATTTCTATCCATTCGAAAATTTAACTACTTCTCGCTATTTTTCTCCCTCTCTCTCTCTCTCTCTCTCTCTCTCTCTGTCTCTCTCTCTCTTCAGGCCCTACACAGGACTAGAGATTTACGGAACTACCATTTAGCTCTCAGCATGGCGAGGGCCGAGGGGAGAGGGGAGAATCACTCTATACTCCTCGTCTCTTATCTCCCTCTTAACAAAAGCCTCTGATGAAGACAACAAGCCTCCCTCCTCCCTCTCTCTCTCCCTCTCTCTCTCTCTCTCTCTCTCTCTCTCTCTCTCTCTCTCTCTGCCTTTC